>JAAGKR010010327.1:0-23182 GCA_011419295.1 Clarias macrocephalus | reverse complement strand
ATTACAAGCAATCACATGTATATAAAGTGCACTATAAACAACATGCTCACAATAAGTGCAAGTAAATGAGTGTCATGGCAATGTGACCCACCTCCTCAGTAACCCTCCACAGCTCTTTGTCACTGTGGCATCCATATGGGTCCAGGTTCATCCGAAATGTTCCAGTAAAGATGAAAACTTTCTGTATGAATCACGGGGGTTACAAAATATTTATTGATATTTGCAAGAACAATAAGAAATTCTCACTAAAAGCTGTGGACGTACCTGAGGCACCACACCAAAAGCCTTCCTCCATTTTTGCAGGGACATGTCGTAGCAGGAGACACCGTCAATAGACATGTCTCCATCTGTGTAGGCCAGACGCAGGAGCGCATTAAACAGTGTGCTTTTCCCAGAACCTGTCCTGCCCAGTATGCCAACCTATAAAGAAAAAAATTATTGGTTCAGTTATTTACATTTATACACAAGCTTGTTAGTAATAATCATCATCATGATCTTTTTCTTCTTCTTCATCATGCATTTTTGAAAGTGATTCACATATAACAACATGATAAATGATATAATACCATTTATTACTTTTTATTCACAAAACAATTGATGACATTAAATAAAAAAACATAATAAAAGACTGTGAATAACTACAAATAGCCCATGCTAAATAAGTGTGTTTATTATCTCATTTAAAATCAAACACACAGCATATTTATAATATTATCAAAATCGAGTCTAACCTTTAGACAGCAAGGAAGTTTGGGTGAATTTTTATGTTTTCATGGTTGTGAAAATCAGAATCTACCATTATCAAAGTTACTACTGTTTTTTTTTTAAATTTTTTTAGAATTATTAGTCTGGTCACTATAAACAAATGAGTTAAATCAAAGTCTCAAGCATATAAAGAAAGTCCTATAATAATTGTAAGGCTCCAATAAAAAGTCATAATATTATTGGACACAGTTAAATTATGAGCCTACTTGAACAGCTGAATTATATTCCAAAAATACTGCTAATATATTAAAGATTTGTGGAATTTATTCGCTAGTTAAAGAAGGTCCCTTGCTGCGAGAAGGACCTTATTCCTATTAGATCATGATGATATAAGAACAATATCTTATCTATAGGCTGAGCTGTAAGTGATGCCTTGGCACTGCTTGTGTGTGGTGTGAAAGACATTGTCAATGGCAAACTGAATCTCATGAAATATAATTTTTGGATGAAAACTAACACAAGTAAACTGTGTTTGCGCTCTTAAGAACTAAATCAGACAAGCAGGTTCCTCCTAAACAGACTATTATTACATAAGCCTTTTAATAGTGTTTAGTCCACCAGAACAAATTATATCCAAAAAAATGAAATACTGTAAAATAAGCAAACAGACTACTTTAGCCAATATGATGCTTAAACACACAGTATGCTATATAATGCCTATTCCATGGTCACTTCAGTAAAAGAACAAAGCTGTTGGGAAACAACTTTCTCCAAGTTATAAAAAATTTTTTCACAATACAACATTTTTCAAAGCTACTTTTCACTGCACTAATGTGACTAGAGAAATGATTTTCCAGGTGTCCTGATATTTACTATCAACAGCACTTGAACATTTCACTGGTTGTATCCCTTCGCTTGTCTGTGTTACTGGTCAGTCTGTGTGTTTGCATAGCAACATGCAATGCTGCATCCAGCTATGGATTTTTGGAAACTATTTTCACGGACAGATAAACAAACTAAATATTTAGCCATTTTGTGAATGAATTATCAGCTGGGGTGATATTCTCTACAACACGATTCTAGCTTGTGCAGAATTGCTTGAACAAATTAATGCTGCATCATAAACTTTATATGTTTTTACATTTTTTATTCGAGAAATCATTTGTTGTGTGGCCTGAATGAATATGATCATTAGAAAAGAATTGCAAAATTATCTGTTCTGACTAAAAAAGAACATCACGACGAGAAATGATTTTGCCATCGACACTCCCACTCCCAAGATATTTATTTGAGAGTAGATCAATGAACAGATGATCTCACAAAAAGTCAGGGAAAAAATTGTGAAGAATGACAGTAAAGCGAGACACATAATAACCAATTTAAGCCAACCCTGATGTCCTTTCCTCCCAGACATGTTCTGTTTCTGAGATTTAATATAGTGGTCTGGCCAGGATTCAGAAAAAGCTTGGGTGACCTACATAATTTTGTGTGGACAAAAGATTTGGATAAGATCATCAAAGCGATTCTTTGTCTTAGGTCTTAAAGCTACACTTTCTGAAAAAAACATTCATTTGATGTCTTTTCTTAATTTTACCATCACCTTAAGAAGATTTTTCTTCATACACGCTGATGAACTGCAGCAGCACCTGCACATACCTTCTGTCCACCTTCCACGCTGAAAGAGAGATTCTTAAGCACGGCATGTCCTGCTTCAGTGTATTTGACTGTTAAATTGCGAACGTCCATCTGCCCGTGGCTTGGCCAACCAGTGTCCGTGCAGGCCTCTGGGTTCTCAATGACCAGGGTCGAGGACTTTCTCGGGCCCAGCCTAGGTTTAGGCTCCTCAGATGGCAGGTCAATGAACTTAAAGACGCGCTCCACAGAACGCATCTGGAGGTGAGAATAAGAGCAATGATGTAAGCAAGTCAAGTAATTGCCTAAAGATGAATGTTGGTTTGTTTTGTTTCCCAAATGGTGCTTGAATGTCTTGTACTTCTGATTGAGCACAGGCTTAAGGAGGTTAGTCTAATTGTATCCATGGCATGACTTTCAAGGTGAATTTCTGCAAGTGTGCAGGAGTTTGTATGAGTGAAGGTTTTAAACATATCAACAACACATTTTACCACATCATCTGAAGAGCTGTGGAAGAACGTAATGTTCCTCCCACTGATAAGACTAATAACACAGAGTTCATGCAGAAAGAAAAAAAAATCTCTGAATTGACAACAGTCTTCACACACAATCTCTTCAACACCATTACAGAACAGGACAACTTCTGCTTTTCAGCCACAGTCAAAGACAAACTAGGCTGCAACTTTAAACAGGGGAATAGCAAGAAGTTACAAAGATGAATAAATGTGCATGTGTGTCTGAGTGAGAGAGAGAGAGAGAGAGAGAGAGAGAGAAAGAGAGAGAACACATACCATTCCATCCACTGCAATGCTGGTGACGACGCACCACTGAAAGGTGCCTAAAATGAGCATCGCCAGAGCTATAATGATACCAATCTCACCCGTTTTATCCTCTGTGGGGTAACACACAAACACATGAGTAAACATCAAGCAAAACAGTGCAAACAACGACCTCCAAATTCACTTCAAAGGCATTTTCCCAAACACTGCTAGCAATTACCTCTCAATGAAATTGTCCGTGAAACCTGCCAAATCAAGCATTCAAGCATCCACTCACTGTCTACAACCTCTGCAACTTCCATTATCCACTTTAAACTAGCATGGCCGCATACATAAAGCTCACTAGTTCACACAGAGTGCACTATACAGAGTGCGGAAGGAATGAGCCCGAAGCACTCGGCTTCATGCTCATAGCTTTGGAGTGAACAAAGAGAAGAGTGCTTACGGTTGGTTCCTACTGCAATCCAGGCAGCAAGTGTGAAGAAGAAGAAATAGATGATGTCAGCACGGAAAAGGAACCAGCGCAGGGTGGAAAGGTAGAGGAACCAGACGGCTGTATGAGTGTTGAGGACTTTGTGGAACAGAGTTTCAAAGTATGCCTGCCGGTCAAAGGCCCGGATCGTCCATAGTCCTTTCAGTGAGATGATGAGATGAGAAAATATGGGACTACGGGCTGAATAAGAAGAGAGAGAGAGAGAGAGAGAGAGAGAGAGAGAGAGAGAACATGTCATTGGACTCATAGAATGATAGCAGGCAAGTTAAAGCAATAATAATTTCAAAAGACATCAAAGAATAGTTGGTATATTCCACTACTGCTTGTGAATCAGACACAACACCTCAGTCAACATTACTGACTCTGACTGGGTACATTCTGAACTGTAACTCAGAATTGGTTTGCACAACCTGTTACATCTGGTCCCACCACGAAGGAAGCTGGGAAAAGGAAGGAAGAAATAAAAGGCTATCCTCTGTCCATTTGCTCTCAATCCCGTACTCATGAACACGTCAGCCTGACCTGCACGTAATCGAAAGCCCTCAATCTTTAAACTACTGACCTGTCTCAACATTCATTAGACCACGTAAACATCCCTAAGTCCCTTTCATGAATCAGGCCAGCCAACTCCTGCTTACACTGTCCAGTTCAGTAAATGATGATCGCATGTTCAGGAGAAAATCTTATGCGTTGTTTCAAAACTGTCCATTTCAGTGTGGAAAAATGCTCAGTTTCTCCATATGTGACCTTAGAAAGACTAACATAAATCTAGCCATCACTGTTTGAGGATAACACATTTTTTGCTTCCTGTTCATAAAGCCGGGTGAGAAGTGATCTGGACAGACTCGGTCAGCAGTGGGGTAATAGCGTCACTTGGGGCATATCACACTGCAGACAAACAAGGACAAACAAAGAGGCCAAATTCTGACTCGTGTCCATGCTGCTTCCTCTGGGATACCCCATCTCTTCCTGCCTGACTCAGTCATCCTCTCCTCTTCTCCTGTTTTCTGCCATGCTGCTGACCTCCTGCCAGGGCCTTGTCAAAACGAAAGAGATCACGGCCCGATCTAGGTTGTGTACAGTCAGAGATTCGTCTAAAGCTATGAGCCCTAGGCTTCCCCTCTAGCCTCCCAAAAAAACCTCTATAACCTTCCCTTTAACCTCTGCTGGAATGTAGTGCTCATTCTTAGGATTCTTTCAGGTCCTTACTTTGTTCCTAACCATTGTGTGTCTACCGCTGGTACATGCTGGCACCGCTGGTTATTATGGAAACAAACTGCTTGTGTCAGGGAATGAATCAAGGAAGCTTGTACCAGTTTTGCCCCTGACTGACTGTGTATTTGCAAGGACTGGCACCAACATATCCTTTACATCTCACCCTCTGTCTCCATTTGCTTCAGCTGTTGACCTGTGCGCAGGAAGTACTTCCTCATCACAATAAAGACAAGGGCCAGGGGTGTAGCCGCGAGAAAAATGTATGGCCGCATGATGGACACCACCAGAATACATCCCATCACCACCAGTGTTAGCTGTATAGAGAAAGGCAAATATGTAATTGGGGTGTACAGCACTTGTCAGTGCTGTAACTTTTTTTTTATAATCATATTTTAGCAAACAACTTTTGGAACTTGTTGTGGCTACAAACCTGAATAAGGTCAAACATTAGCAGAGGCAACATGTCATCTATAGTAGCCATGTCCTTAGTGAACCTGTTCATGATACGACCTTTAAAAATACAAAACAGATTGGCAATACTGACGATGCATACAGCTTCACATGACAATATACTGTAGGCTGCTAAAATGGCTGTATCTTACACACCTGTCTTCATGGTGTTGAGGACAGACATTGGTGCCCTTAAAACAGAACTCAACATTTTCTGATGCAGTTTCTTGGATATAGTGATCATGGTGTGGACCAGAGGTAGCCCCCGAAAAAAACCCAGCGCTAAGATGCTCTCCGAGGTTGCTACATAGATGTAAATGATGTAATAGCTGCTGTTGGGTTGGATAGTGACGGCGTACAGTGTGCCAGTTAGTGATGAGTTGGTTTGCCTGGTGGCATTTTGGCCACGGTTTGGATAGAGCTCACTGAAAAACAATGGAGAAGATTATATGTGTTTACACCACAGATAAAGACTACTGCACCATAAATATGTTACATATATGTATACATTATAAACATACTGTATATATTATAACATATATAAGGTGGAGGGCTTTTGTTTATACTCACTCGCTTATTAGAAAAATCCCAACAACAGATCCAGCCACCTACAAGCAGAAATGTAATCAATCTTCAGAAGAGAACTGAGGAAAAGACACTTGATTCTTTTTTTGGGACTCTGAACCATTGAACCTCTTTCAAGCATTTTTGCCAAATGGACCGGATTCGTGTTTGTAAATAACTTTGTTGTGCCCGTCATCACAGCTGGCCTCAGTTAGGTAGTCAAACAACCAACAGACAGACAAAACCCAGCTGCCCAGTGTCAATTGTACAATCCACACTAAGACTTATTCTCAAATTTCTCAGATTCTGCAAATGTGAGTTATAACCACAGATAACTAGTGATAAATAAATATTCTTTTTTTTTTTAACATCAGTTCAATAAGATGATCACTGATTGAAGTGCATGCAAAGATGAATAATTATTAGCATGATTACCTCAATAGCATAAATGATGAGGATGAAGATAAGAACATATGTGAGACTTTTGTTGGTTGACACATATCTGACATACGTGTTCCAGTTTGTGGTTTCAAAAGCATCCTCTATTTGTTCGTCTGCAAAGCATGCCTGTAAGAAACATGTGGCTAATCATTCTCGGGTGTTAAATTCATTACAACATTTGACTTCTTCTCAAAAGTATACACAGTTCCTAACCAGCTATATATATAGTATGACAAAAAAAAATACCACTGTGGTGAAATGTGTGTGACAAACACTCCTTTTTAAGATATTAGAAGTCTTATATGGTAGCACAGAGGTACAGTGTGTAGCATTGCTGCCTTACATCCCCAGGGTTCCCAGTTCAATGATTAGCCCTGTGTCTGTGTGGGTTTCCTCCAACCTCCTCCTATTATGCTACATTACCGTGAGGGCTAAATAAATGAGCATGGTTCACAAAGATGGACTGACCCAGTGCAACTATTGATGACCTGACAGATCTGCAGATCTGTGATTTGAAATATTTTTAAACTCACCAGCACAGCAAATACACAGATTAGCCATAACATTAACCCCACAAATCATTGACACTTTAACATGGATTATCAATGGCATACCATGGCTCACCCATGCCAATGGAGACCAAAGGCTGCTCCAATCCCAAATTACCCAAAAAAAGTCAATTCTGGCCACAATAAAAAGGCACCAGAACACCCAGTCCACCATGCACAAGCCACAGTAGACAAAGTGACCAAGCCCCAGCTTTCTAAATTCCCTAGCTCCCAATTCAATTGACCATCCATGGGAGGAACCACCAGAACCACTGGATTAACGAGTCTGATCAATGCAGGCCCCACCTCACACCACCTAAAAGATCTGCTGCCAACATCCTTGTGTACACCCCCAGAGGTCTTGTAGATTCACGTCTCCTCCAGTGGCACCTACATAATACTGGCATAATGTTTTGCGTTGTAATGGTATGGCTGACTGGCATTCCTACTGCGCAAGAAAGAATAGATCTGGGGCATTAAAATATAATGTGTGTTGCAGTTTCATCAAATTTAACCTTCCCAAAACCTGGATATGTAACTAAGCTGACTGAATGGTGAAAATCACTAGTTTTTAAATAAGATTTCAATCTGAAGTAGTCATGCTACACTTTTTAGCGCCATGAAGATACATGTCTCCAAGCCAGGGTTAGACATTTCATTAAAATACTACGATTCATGTTCTAGGATCTGAAATGTAAACCTTAATAATCTGAAGAGACGGACCTAGAAAACAATGGAGGTACCATCATATCTGTCATCTCTTACCTCAATATTCTCCTCATCCATTTCTCCAGTGATGTTATAGACACTGTCTTTGGACAGTCTACGAGTATAAATGTCTAGCTCGGAGGCCAGCTCACTCTGAGGCACAATGGACAGGCGGCTGTGGAAGGAGGACTGGAACTGGTCACGTCTACCAAGACCCTGTGTGTTAGTCATGAAGGCCAACACAGACTGCCTTCTCTGGCCTGCCATGTGAACACCGTGGTAGTGATACATATCATTTCCCATGAATGACTCGTCCACCAGCTCATTCTCAGGCACCAGGGAGAACTTGCGGTCAGGCAGTGGCCGCTTGCCCTCTTCTTCGATCGTCTGAATGAAGGAAGCCTTGCGGTCAGCTGCCAACGGGTTGATGATCACTGAAGCCTTGCGGTCAGCTGCCAGCGGGTTGATGATGACTGAAGCCCTACGGTCAGTGGCCAGTGGGTTGATGATGACTGAAGCCTTGCGGTCAGTGGCCAGTGGGTTGATGATGACTGAAGCCTTGCGGTCAGTGCCCAGTGGGTTGATGATCACTGAAGCCTTCCTATCATCTATGTAAGTAGGAGGAGCCACCTGTCGGTAGGAGGGACGATCGGGACGCATCCCTGAAGTTTCATCCACAGATACTCTGCGTAGTGTCTCGGTAAGGATGGAACAGCGACGTTCAGCAGTTATGTTGTCGTAGGCCTCCAGACCCAGCAACAAAGAACTGAAGTCAGGCCGCCGTGACTGCAGCTCTGAGAAGGTGCCGTAAAAAAAACACTCACCGTTGTGCAGCAGTAGGATTTTGTCAGCCCGTTTTAGGTGCTCAATCTTGTTTGTGACCACAATGCGGATCTTTGAGGCCATGAGCCTGCACAGACACCTGGGAAAAAATACGTCCGTTTACAAGTAGTTTAAATAAAAGAACGCCAATGTAATATGTACAACAATGATTCACACAAGAAGGGAATATAGCATAAATATAGTATAAAGGCATTCCTCATCCTTTATCACTTCATATTACATGATTTTCATATTTGATATACATACTTGTCAAATATCTCTTTCTCCGTAGCAATATCCAAGTGTGTGAATGGTGCATCCAGCAGGTAGGTATCAGCATCTCTGTACACAGCCCTAAAACAAAACAGACACTTTGGTTCTATGAATTGATCTTGGCATTAGACACAAGTGGAGAATCTGTCAGCATACAGTATCTTCTATTTACTCAACCACTCACTCATCGTCTATGCCTTTGCTATGTACAGGGTCGGAGGGGCCTGAAGCCTATCTCAGGAGTCTTAGGGCATGAGGCAGGGTATACCGTGAGTGAGGTGCAAATTCATCACAGGCCACACACACTACAAGCAATTTGGGAACGCCAATTAGCCTAATCTGCATGTTTTTGGATTGTGGGAGGAAACCAAAGCACTTGGAGGAAAGCATGGAGAGAACATGCTAACTCTGTGCACACAGACCCGAGGCGCTAATAAAAAAATGTCATTTTTACTCAAAACTTAATTTAATAACTAAATATATAAACTTAAATAAAGTACAAATTAAGAGATTAGGTTTATTAGGATTAGGATTATTTCTGAAATATTTTGAAATCAAAAGGGTCAGTGCAGAACTCTTCTCTTGTTATTAACCCCTGTCCTGAAGTGACTACATCACATTTTAACTCTTTAAAAAGATAAAATGATGTACTTTCTTTGTAAATACACTGCAAACTTAGAAATATTTGTCTTTTTGAAAAACATACCTGGCTAGGGTGACCCGAGCTTTCTGTCCCCCACTCAGGTTCATTCCTCCCTCAGCCAAAAGCGTCCTATCGTTCTCAGGTAGAGTGGCCAGGTCCTAGAGAGCAAAGCATAGGTGAGAGCTACAATAATTTCTATTCGCACAGTGCAATGCTTAATTCAACTAATATCATGATTAGTTCCGAGAAAACACTTAATACTGGTAAAGATAAAACAGATACATGCAGCAAAATAGCCTATTGAAATATGAATAGGGCACAATACAGTATATAGACAATGCAGAGACATCACACACACTGAGGGAAGATTATAAAGCACACACTACTGTATTTTCACAGAATGTAAACATTCCAAACTTAAAGTCCACTTAATTCAACATTTCACCTGATAAGAAAATTATAGGACAGTTGTCCCGGTACATTATTACGGCAGATAAAACAGACACACGAGGAAAGAGCACATACAATTATGATTCATACAGTGACTTATCTTACCTTCCCCTAGACAACTTTTGTCCAACTTTGTAGCATCAGGGGGGAAAAAATCTAGTTGTCAAATGGTTTCATTGAGACAATGACCTGACTTATACTAGTTTACAAAAATTTAATACTAGTTTACAAAAATCTTCATAATGTATAATGTGTGACACATGGCACATACAGTATAATAAGTCGGAAATGCCACATGATAATAAAAGCGAGACAGACTAGAAAACACAACCACACTGTTATCAGTGCAAATAAAGTTAAACAATGCTCTTTTTTTCTCGTTAAAAGAAGCCCCAAACGTGTTTACATGGATGTCAACACCAGATCAACTTTCAGTCTGGAGCTGTAAACCTGCATGTTGTGGATTCCATCCATTTGCCATACAGAGACACTATCTTTCTTTAGAAAATTGTTTAAATGAAACAATGAATAAAACATGGCTTAGCCTGACATGGTAGCACAAACCATTGTATGTCAATAGCACTGTTAAACCAGTGTCACCAACACGAAAGTGTTAATATTACACCCATTATAGGTTAATCTGCCTCACTTTTTCTGAAAGGAAAACTTCTTTCATTCCCGTCAGCCTGTCAGTACATTGATTAAAAGTTTGAATCAGTTTTATAATAATAATAAGTGGTGCTTCCTGTAATTCAAGTGATACAAGAGCTTCATATTAATGTGCTTGTTCTAATATAATATGTCTGATCATAGCAACTTGAACTTGTATGGAAGATCCACAATATAATCTATACCTAAGAATAAACAAACACAATAATAAAGTCTTGTTATTTAACCAAAAACATAACTGGTTTTAAGGTCAAGTTTTCTGTAGGAAGAGATTTTTTTAGCATTTATGAAAGAAATCTTGAGTGTCACCACTTTGCAATGCTCAGAATGCTTTCCGCCATGGGAGAGGATGTTGTGCTTTCCGCTTTTCCCGGTGACATGATGGCAATAATTATATATTATTATTTTTAAGAGCAAGATCGGATAAGACTAGGTTAGAAAAAATATAACGTAAGCAATAACAGGAACTAATTTTTTTTTTTAACCTGTACATTTACTGGAATTATAAATAGTATAAAAAAAAAAAACTAACAAAAACATGATGTGTCATTTATGAATAGATTTCATTTGTAATCATTGGCATAATGCCCTGCCATAAGAGGAATATAGCAAGGTGCACTAGAGTCACTTTAACACATTATTTTCCTTTTCATCAGCATTATCACCTCTTAGTATATACAGTATACGTTATATCAGCTTTACCTTACATTTCATGCTGTACATTTCATAATATTTAATATTCCATACGGTATGTCTAATACATTATTCGTTTTAATGATGTGTTTTTAAGTTATTTATAAAGAGATAACTTAAACAAAAAGAGTGATAGACACTAAATATCTTTATCCATAAAAATGAAAACAGTAAAACACAACAAACAGGGGTTTTTTTTCACTAATGAAATTTGGTCACCACTGTCACATAGATTCTAGTGAAAGATAAGAAGTTCGTCAAGAACTCAATGTGACTATGCATTTCAGATCTGTGTGCCTCCTTTCACAAGAAACTCGATTAAACTAGGGCTATGTCACTCATCGTGACTGTTGGCTGCATGCGATTGGCTGTTTTGGTATCAAGAGATTGCAGGTGAGGGGGGTTAGCCATATTGAGTAATACGACACAGCAATGCAGCATTGTATCTAACAAAGATTCTCAGTTCAGTGTTCTGCCAGCTGAAGCATTCCGACTGGCATGAGATTAGCGGGACAGAGTGAGAAAGACACAAATAGTGCAGGCTGTAAAAAAATGAAACCACATAGACAGAAAGTGGGAAGTTCAGACAGAAAATTACAAGCAAAAATAACAATAACAGACACAGGAATGGAATATACTGTAAGAAAGTCTGGAAGTAAAAGACAGAAAGCAAAAACTAAATAACAAGTTACTGTATGAGTGAGATATGAATTACCTCCTCTAGTTGACATGCTTTAACGACTTTTTTATAGCGGTATTCTTCATAGGTCAGGCCAAACAGGATGTTCTCTCGTATGGTGCCAGGCATGATCCAGGCAGTCTGGGAGGAGTAGGAGACACGACCACTATGTCGGATTTTTCCTGAGGAAGGGACCAGCTCACCCAGGATGGTCATTAAGAGGGAGCTCTACCCACACAGAAGACATTACAGAAAGGGTCAGAGACCGAGGTTTTCTTCAGAACTTAGACAAAAGAATACTCGTGAAATAGGTGTAGCGTTTCTGTCTCTGAATCTGAATCTAGTGTTTCAATTAGAATGTTTAACATTAATTTGATGATTTCAAAAAAGAGTCATATATTCGTATAAGCCTACCTTTCCAGATCCTGTGGAACCAGCCACTGCCAACATTTCACCCTTCTCCAAGTGCAAGCTTATACTCCTAAGCACAGGTGTCACGTACAGGTTGGTGAAGAAGAGTCCATCTCCATTCGGATAGCCATTTGCTTTGTTTTCTTGTTTAATCTTCTCAAAGAGTTCACCAATACCCTGCCATAAGAGACAGTATCTCAAACATAGCACATCCCTATACTGTTACAGGTGCCTACAGGGCAGTGGTTAAGGCTCTAGCTTACTTATCAGAAGGTCTACCTGATAGTTTGTCACTGTTGGGCCCTTGAGCAAGGATCTTAACCCTGTCTGCTCCAGGGGTGCTCAATCATATAATATGCGTACGAGAACAGATTTTTTTTTTTTTTTTTTTTTTGCTCTTACTCTACAATTTTAATTGTTAAAGGCAAGAAGTGCACCTTTCAAAAGCACACAAAAAGCTGGTGCTATTGCTCTGAGCATTTACACTATAGTTGGGGAGTGAGAACTGCCCGGGAACAGAGAAGTGGGTGTGACTCCGGTTTAATCATTGACTTCTGTCAGGCTTTGTTAGACAGCAGCTCGCTGATTAATTTCTGCACACAGTTCTTATTTAAATTGGGTGAGAAAAGTGCTGACAAAAGGACAAAGCAATTAAGCACCTCTTCCCACTATTTCAACTGAGTTTCAGTGAGAACCTGCACTGTTTAAAAACAGACAGCCTGAGAATTAGAACCCCAGCATTCACCCAAACGAAAGGTTTTGTTCACTGTAAAATCAGTCTTTTCCCTCCACTTTCTCCCGTTAGTCATTGTTGAAACGTTGACACTGTGCTGCTGGTGCTGATGACATCAGTCTGAATTCAGTTCTCATCCAAGTCGATTGAACACAATACGATCTAGGACTACATATAAATTTGACTTAGATCTGAAAATCTGAAAAACATCAGATTTGGGTGTTCAGACATCCTTAAAAAAATCAAATCTCTGTCAAACTAGAGTAAAAAAAAAATGGTAATGGTAATGGAAAATTGCTCAAATTTATCACATCCCAGGCAACACTATCAACAAAAGTATCAGATTCAGGGCATGGATAAGGCCTGCAAAATAATATACTGTACATGTTCTTAAATTTTCAGATGGACAGAGCAGGTCACTGAAAAGACTACCTCATCCCAGGAAGCTGTGATATTTTCAAGTTCCATGTCTGTAATGCTGAGGTCATACTCCATCAGTTTGTATTCTTCTTTGCTAAGAAAATCCTAAAAGACACAGTCGAAAAAAAAAAAAAAACCTTGGACCTTGTTTCAGGACAGTACAAACAGTTATACAATGATACAAAGAATCCACCATGCTGTACTGTTTTGAGCAGTGCTGAAGCACAGTGCAACAGTTCGTCTGCTTTTTGGTTAAGGAGCTGTGGTGTGAATCATAGCTGCCAGTTAAGGAACTTTTGAAAATGTACAAACCTAAGACTGCTTTTATCTGGTTTATTGGACCTTGAAATCACTGTAGAAATCATAATTATCCTTGTTTCTGTGTTCACATAAACAACTGCTTACTTCTTTGATTAGTTTCATCTCAAACCAACCAATGCTGCTCCTACCAACCAAAATAATTGAACTTGACGCAAGTCTTTTTATATAAAAAGTCTTTACCTCAATTTTCCAGATAAGTCTGATGGTGTCGTACCACATCTGGATGGACGCAGGCAGCTGGCGTGTGATGGTCATGCGCAGTACCATGCAGTATGAGAGAGTAGTAAAGATGCGTCGTACGGTGATGCCCGAGGTGAGGGCTTGGGGTAGCACTGCCGCCACAATCACCCATATAGCAGAGAAGAAGTAGGCAGAGCTGTAGAAGTAGCGCAGAGAGCCGATCTTCCGGGTTAGCTTGACCTCATCCCTGAAAGCAGCCACGGTGAAAGCAAAAGCAAAATCGAATTATTGGAATTCAAGTTTCACAGTATTCTGAATTCACTCACTAAATAAATAAATAAAACCTATAAAGAGAAGTAGCCTTGTGTTTGGCAGGAAATGAGTCAAATTGCATCACATTTTTACAACTGATATGAAAAAAGTACAAATAACACATATGGGGCAGACTGTTTTTTTTGTGTTTAATACAACTTTAATAAACAATGACTGAAATTATCTCTGGCAAAGAAACAGTTTATTGCTTACAAGGCATTCTCAACTTTTTTTTTTTTTTTTTGCAGTGTAAGAAACACTGTTTTGGTCACATTTAATCTTACTGTCTGATATTCTTGATGATGGTCTCCATGATCTCCTCCCAGCCATAGGATTTCACTGAGTGCAGATTCTCCATAATCTCCGAGGTCAGGGCAAGACGCTTATTTGTAAGCTGTACCCTTTGTGCTCTTATTTAAAAAAAGACACAGAGAGAATATATTCATTGTGGAGAAGGTCAGTGATTGTTTGGCTGGGTACTGAGATTGAACTTGAAAGAATACCTCACATGGGAAATACAGATGTGGTTGTAAATACAGGAAGCATGCTGTCTGAATTGAACATAGCTGAAAAGACTATGAAAAGACCAGCACCAGCGCTTCCCAGCTATGTTTACATTTCTCAAAAGCACAAGGCAAACCAAGGGCCTGATTAGAGCGCAAGAACTCACCTACCTGTTCTAACTCATCAAAAAAGCCCAACCAGCATCAGGCTTGGATGGAATGTGGGTTTTGGTGGAAGCGATAAAGTGAGATAGTAAGAAAAAAATGCACAAATCCAAAGCACAAATGTATGCGGTACTAGAAATATGAATAGGCAAAAACGTCCAGTCATGGAACTCAATGAATGAAAAATTAAGTTAAAGGGGAAAAAGATTTAGCATTTTTGTTTAACAGGAAATGAGTGAAATTACACCACATTTTTTACAACTCATAATAACAAAAAAAAAAAAAAACACAGTAGGGGCAGGGTTGTTTTGGGGTTTTTTCTCAGAGGAAAGAAATAATTTCTTGCCTACAAGGCATTTTCAAATTCTGTTTTTTGCTTATTTATTTGTTTGTTTGTTTGTTGGATTGCAGGTTTTGGTGAATGTGATGAAAATGAGAAAAAATCATGTACAAATCCAAAGCACAAATCTACAGTATGTGGTACAACAGATATGAATAAGCAACATCTTACTTGTAAGGTCCCATTTTATGAGAAAGACAAGCCTGGATGACTCCCAGCAGGGAGATTGCAGCAAGTGCACAGAAGCTGTTGAATTGTATCAGCTCCCAAATAAATCCCACACACAGGATACACTGCAAAGGAGAGATCCATACGAAGTGGGCCATGCCCAGATTCTGGACAGCAAACATAGTCTCTGGTTAATTTTCGGGATACTGTGAGGTATGTCACATAATTTCACACATATAGAGTCGATATATTTCCACTGACAGCGAAAAGAGCGCAGAAGGATAGAATGCATTTTAAGGGGTGCACTCAAAATTTCCAGAATTATGTCTGAAACACAGTTCAAGTTCAAGAGAGAAATAAATAACTGCATAGTATTCTGCTATATAATTCCTAGCTCATTTTATTCCTTTGGTAAGTGTACAGTAGTTACTGTACAGTACAGTCTACAGTAGTTCTTGAAGCTTACAGTTTAAATAGTGAAATTATAAAATGGTCACATGATTGAGCGTAAAGGATCTGTGGCTTTTACCATTTTGTTCTAAAAAAGAAACAAATCTCTAGCGGTCAATTCACCAACTTCTGACTCCTGGCTTCAGCGGTCAGTTCACAGGGCTCAGTGCAGCACATTACATATACATGTAGTAAAGTGGTTGTTACCAAGAAGAAAACTCAAATCTATCAACATTAACCTCCCATCACATCACATCGCCATGGAAGTGGTGTCACTCCAAACCACATTAAAAAAAATGGCAGAAATTTTGTATGTTTTCCTGGGACAAAACGTTTCACACCCACACATTTAATACAGGTGATAATTGCCTCAGAGAACTTACAAAGTGTATCAAAATTCATCACCCTGGCTCAACTTTCCTACAGGGTTCTAAAGTTCAACCTGCTTTCTTTCACTTGCACAGTGATGCTCATCAATCCACAGCAAAATCTGATGTGAAATGTTTGACTTATTGGCTTTCAAAAAAAAAAAATATATATATATATATGCTACTTGTACAGTACTTGCCTGATCAAACTTGCCCAGGTTGGCCGACATCAGGCTGACCAGCTCCCCTGTACTTATTTTGTCCAACACTCTGCTGGACAGCTTTAGTGTCTTAAAACCAGGAACAAAGAAAACAAATTAGTCATTAACATAAAAGAGAAAGATCCATTAAATAACATTGAAAATTAAATAACATCCGAGGTTATTAAGGCACACCTTTTTATAAATCAAGCTGAATAGGGCAATGCGGATCTGCATGCCCAGATGGTGCAGCCCGAACATGGCGGGTTGCAGCAGGAGGAAGCGGGTGATAAACAGTAGGCCTAGGCCTAGGGCCAGGAAGTAGCCCTGTTCTCGTTCTGGTTCATGGGAGGGGTCGAATGAGGCGATGATTCGGCCCAGGAGCTGCGGCTGGACTGTTTTTGTGGCTTCCTGAGTAACAAATGTGGGAATGTACAGTAAAACCAATTATTTAATTCCAGTGCATTACAAAATACATGCCACAAAATGCTTCTATAGTAAACAAACATCCAATATAACAGTTTTGCATTACACACCGGGTATGTCTAGTGCAGGGGTGGCGAACACGCGGCTCTCGAGCCGCATGCGGCTCGCGGCCAAAATGAATGCGGCTCTTTGCTTCTTATTATATTTTGTATATACTGTGGCTCTTTGCCAAGTTTCATGTTTCTCTTATTTTTATTCTCTCTTAAAACACACTCAAATTCATCAGGGCCCATTAAAAACAAATAATAAATTATATTTCAAAAATAATTTGGCAGATTGGATTTTTTTATGCTGCTTCTGACATAAGGGACCGCCAATCATCTTCGCGGGTTATGTCTAACGCCGGGAAATTAAGGAAACATTTAATACGCATGCAGGATGTTACCCTCGTCGTCAAAATGGCAAAATGCAAAGCTAAATGAAAATATGAAGATGAACACAGGACATTTTTGGAAGAATGGGAAGATGCTTTCTTCTTTATTGAACGGAATGGGAAATCACTGTGATTAATATGCAATACTACGATATCACATTTCAAGGCTTCAAATCTTCAGCGTCATTTTAGCACTCTCCATGCTAATATTGACAAGGAATTACCCAAAGGTACTGAACTACGCAAGCACAAATTGAGCACCTTGAAAAGCCAGGTAAAAAGACAGTCTCAAATGTTTCAGCAATTAACCAAGCATGGAGAAACGGTGACACTTGCATCCTATAAAGTGGCGTGGGACATTGCCCGTGCTAAAAAACCATAGAATGAGGGCGAGTTTCTAAAACAGTGTTTTGTGGATGTAATTGAAACCTTGGCTCCAGACAATTAAAAAACTCAAAGATTCCATCAATGATCTCAGATTTGCAGAGGATTACTGAAAACAAAAGATGCCAGAAATCCCACTGAGATTATCATCCCATCACTCCAACAAGGTAACAAAATATGTGAGGTAGTTTGGAAAAAGCACCTGACTGAGCATGTTTGTGTTAATATTTTAATACTGCATCAATTTATATTATACATCCCCTACCAGTGTTTCTGAAGTGAGTTCAGTAGTTGTGTGTATACTTGTGTGTTAGAGTGAGAGAGAGAGAGAGAGAGAGAGAGAGACAGGTGCCACAGCAACCTCCAGGGTAGTTGATGTGTTAACTCTAGCTAAGTTGCATTTGATGTGTGTGTTGAGGGTGGACACTTACCTTGAAATGAACACATTGTTGTTTTGTAAGGGGAAGAAAGTGTTATGGTGAATAATATGGTTTTAATTGTGTGTTTTTGTGTGAGTGTTTGTCTGTTTTGGCAGGTCACTGCGTGGTGTGGCGCTCTGACTCTCACAGTTTAACATTTTGGCTCTTTGTGTCTAACTTGTTCGCCACCCCTGGTCTAGTGGATATTCTACTAGAATTCATGCATATCATTCAGTGCTAAACACTAAAAATATTAGATTATTTCAGTATTTTCACAAAACTGGTGGCATTTTCCACATAACAAATGATAACAGAAGGATCATCATATGAGCAGAGCTACATGACTATGAATTGCACTTCAATAGACTAACTAATTTGATATAATTACAGACGAGCAGCAAGTTGCCACCTAAACGCTAGTGCTCATATACATTCACACTATATTTTTTGTTTCAGTCCATGTACAACCTTATGCACCAATTTCATATTACAACAGAAGGTAAAAAGTACCAATTTGCACATATTTAAACACTTACCCCAAAATAGAGAAGGACTCCAAATAACAAAAAGGGTCGAATGAAGCATCGGGAAAGTGCTCGGAGGAGGCTGGGTTTTTTCTTCGCAGATATAACTTCTCTGTCCCATTCTCTGTGTGTGGAGATACAAGAAGGAACAATTAAACAGCTCTTCACATCCTCCCATCCACTGTAAAAATGGTGGAGTCCACATAGCTCAGGACACTCGTATATAACCACGGTGACTTTGCTCACTTATTAAACAAGGCAACGTGCCCTTCACGAACAGGAGACCTCTTCAGGATCTTCACTGTAGGAAAAAGTTGAAATTCCCCAAAGACATGTGCGTTTGAGGACATAAAAATACTGCACACCATCTATCACCCACTAGGGGCCTGGCACTTATAAAGGTCAGGATTGATGCCCATTAAATTGGCACCCCAACCCAAGCAAACATATTGTTGGCTATGTGAAACATGGCATGCGAGGGTTTTTACTGGAAGGAGCAAGGTGGCATTTACCCTGTTACCCTGAAACACCATGTTAATACTTTGACTCAAAGCCGTGACATTTAAACCTTTAGACTTCTGGGGCAGACAATAGAACTGGAGCAGTGTATCTTGTTAGGAGCTCTTCATGGGGTGACTATGGACATGGTTAAGTTTTGAGTCACACCTACAGTCATTCATTAGATCACTTAAATAAAGAAGCATTACAGATATCACAAAATTTGTTGCAACAAATTACGGAATAATATTTCCCAATTTTTTTTTTTATAATCTGATCATCTTAAAAGCAGTCTCTAAGGGGAAAAAAGTATGTTTTCCCTTAAACCTTTTTTCCCCCCCCCCAGATTAAATCGTTATATGAACCACCCTGGGAACAACTGTTGAAATTCCACTTTTGTCCTCCAGTACTTGTTTACATTTTCATAAAAAGTCGAGCCTGTGCTCGATCCAATTACCTGTGCTCTCACACATGTAAAGTAGGAGTTGTGGTTTATTTCAACAGGAATTGAATATGAAGGTCAAAAAATGCTATGCATAAGCAGTAATCTACAAATTATATAAGCAATTCAGGTTTGGAATTCTCCCACATGTAAATGAGACCAGGATGCAAGCGTTCATTTGAGAATACGAACTTTTCCAGGCGTTCTGCAAGGACGTCTGCAGCATCCTGCGATGGAGACTGATACACATCCGATGGCTTCAGCTTTTCCCTAAAACCCTTTCGCATAATAGGGCTTGTCCACCTGAGAACAGCCAGAAGAGGCAGTTATTAACAACAAGGCCCATTTTTCACACTAGTTTCTCAATTTCATCATTAATCATAACTGTGCAGCTGCTTCAGTGAGTTTTGTTTTATTCAGATTATTATTAATTGAACTCGAGTGGCACAGATCTGTGCCGGCAATACAGCATAGGACTATGACAACTAAAATATAAAATATATATATATGTGTGTGTGTGTGTGTGTGTGTGTGTGTGTGTATATATATGTGTGTGTGTGTGTGTGTGTGTGTGTGTGTGTGTGTGTGTGTGTGTGTGTGTGTGTGCGCTTATACGGAAGCCTTGCCTGTGTTTTGTTACCACTACCGGAATATGGAAATCATGCTGCAAAAATGTAGAACTCTCAAAATGAGCATATCATTATTCCTTTTTTTATCATAGAAATAAACAAAAAGAGCCAGAAAAACACGATTATGTCTACACGATTATGATAATGTCTATTTCCTTGCCTCTGTGACCCACTTTTTTCATTTTTATGCTCAGTCATGTTTGTATATATGGTTAAAATGAAATAAAATTCAATTAATCATATTGCCTACTGTATGATGTGGTGAAAAATGTCAGTTACCCTATACTGCATAATCCTGAGTCCTATATAAGTTTGTTTTAAAAAAAAAGAAAGAAAGAAAAAACATAAAAACACAACGCCTAAAATGTTCAGAATTTTTAGGGCAAAACTTTTCAAAGTTGTTTTTCTCACAAAGAAAGATTTTTGTCCACATCAACACTTTCATTTTTAATTTTAGTTTTAATCTTCCATTATGAATTTCTCTGTCAGACAACTCTCAGTGTAATTCAGCGTGATGATGATGGTGATTATGGTGATGATGATGATGATGATGTGACTACAATATGCTTAATGTAAACTGAATAAATGAATGTTAAAATGTTTTACATCTTACTTTCATAAAAGAATAGTACTAAAGAACCATTTCTTGCTTCCTTGTTATTTTCAACTGAAAAGGGGGGGATATGTGTTACCTGTAGGTATTTAAAAATAGAGAAAGCCTAAGGAAATTTCAGATATAAATAATAGATATAGATGTGAAGAAGAAAAGTGTTAACGGTGCACCACACTCGCTTCTTTAAAGTTAAAATATACACACTAATAGTACAAAAATGTATCCTTAAGAGTAGTGTAGTTTAATTCGGTATTTTTTTCTGTGTGTACAGACTAAGCACAATACCATCCGCATTCAGTAACAGTAAGACTGTATGGATAACTGTAGTTGGTCCTTACCAGAAAAAGTATCTCGAAAGGAAGCCGGCATCATCCACAGGTGATCTCTGCATCCTAAAAGAAGCTCCGGGGAGCGCCTCCGTTAATCATGGAAGCCGTGCCGCGTACACATGAGGGATCCCTTCACAACTCTTCACTTTCTGCGTGTTATTAGATAACTCTGCGCCGAACATGAGGCGAAAGTGGGCGTGCGTGCGTGCGTGCGCGCGCGAGAGGATCGCGTCCGTCTCCAAAGAACCCTCGAGTGCGCGCGCGCGCTTCAGTCACAGCTTAGCCAGTGTGAGGTTTACTCCCAGTCAGAGATCACACACTCATGTCACTCCTACACACAGACAGGTTTTAAATACGTGAGCACTGTAAAAAAAAAAAAAAAGAAAAAAAAAGTTTTCTATATATATATATAAAGAAAAAAGAAAAGAAAGAAAGAAAAAGCAAATGTGTGTGTGTGTGTGTGGTGATGAGAAACCGACAGACAAAAAAAATATCCATAGATATCGTTCTCGTCTAAAAAATAAAATTGAGGAGGTTTATTTTCATGCACAATAAAAAATAAAGCATGAATAATAGTTTTCAACGTTGTTCATCATACATTGTACACTGATCAGCCACAATGCTACTACACCATCTGAGAACAGAGTTTCTGAGCATCGTGGACTAATTAGGGGTAAATCAGTGTCTTTGAGGACCCTGTCATAAAATTGGTCATGCTCTAGGTTTAAGACTAACGTTTGATTGACACTTCCTCGGTCTTGTTTTCTCCGATCACTATCTCATCTCTTTTAAAATGTGTCTTATTCATAATGAATTTACATTAAACGCACTCTGTTTGTGTGGAAACATAATAAAAATCATCTGATTGCAGCAGGTCTTTGTATTAGGAAAATACTGTACAACATCAGATGAATAATGTATAACTTTTTTTCACCATGCCATTATTTATGTAAAAAAAAAATGAAGCCAACAAGAAAAAAATTGTTGACAATGTCAGTCTTTTACATTGTTTTAGACAATTCTTCTTTACAATATACTGTAAGTTCTTTGAGGTTTAGGGAATTCACTTATGCACAACCCTCTTAAGTTCCTGGCAACCTTAAGAATTTCAGTTGGGTTGAGGTATGGACTTTGACTAAGACATTCCAAAACCTTGATTCTTTTACCTTTCACCTATTCTGATGTAGGTTTCTGACATGCTTTGGTGCATTTTCCTGTTGCATGACCCAAACTTTAGCTGTCAGACAGATGGCCTCACATTTGCTCTGATATACATAGGATTTCATGGGTGACATATTTGCTGCAAGGTGGCCAGGGCCTGTGGCTCCAAACATGCCCAAATCATCACCCCTCCAATGCCATGCTTGACAGTGGGTATGAGGCATTTCTGCTGAATTGGCTTTTGCCAAAAATGCCACTCTAAAAGCCCCGTCCAGATTTGGCTCATCTGTCAATAGGACAATGTTCCAGAACTCTTATGGTTTGTTCAGATGCAGCTTTGCAAACCTCAGTCATACTTCCATTTAGACAGAATAGGATTTCTCATGGCAACCTTTCCAAACACACCAAAGTTGTTAGGTTTTCTTCTAATTGTGCTGCCATGGACTTCAATATCTAACATGCTCAGTAAGGTGTATTTCTCTGAGCACTGTATAGTCTGACCTTGGGGGGAACATCCACTCATTGAAAGATGTTTGAAAATGGTTTTAAACCTTTTTCAGATTGATGTGCAGCAACAATGGCTTCTCTAGAACCATTGTTTATATATTTCCTTCTTGGCAAACTCCAGACCAGCACACTGGCAAAACTTTTGCTTGAATAGAGTTCTGCACACCTGCTGATGAGTAATTAATTCAGGGCTAATTATTAGCAGCACCTGGCTACAACTTACACGGTTCAGCTAGGCAGGGTCCCTTTTCTGTCTATAGAATCACATTTACATGTTAGTATTTAAGTATAGGTTTTACGGAAATGGACAGTTAAACAAAAAGTTAAACAGCAAATGCAGATGAAAGCTCATTTGAATAGTTATGGATAAGTTCAAAGTAACGATTCTAACATTTTACACAAAAGTTTAAATGAGCTCATACTTGCAGATTTCTTATCATGGCTGAACATTCTTAGAAATGAGATTAACTACATACATATAC
>JAAGKR010010326.1:13185-23186 GCA_011419295.1 Clarias macrocephalus | reverse complement strand
GTGTGTGTGTGTGTGTGTGTGTGTGTGTGTGTGTGTGTGTGTGTGTGTGTGTGTGTGTGTGTGTGTGTGTTTATCTCATCCAGTGTTCTCATCTTGTTCCACAGAACATTCAGGGAAACGTTGTTGTGGTGTAAAAGGAATAAAACACATTGTGACTCGCAATACGTCAGCTTCAAATCACCACTCACTTGTTTATTATTTCTCACACACACATACACACACACACACACACACACCGAGCTTCACTACTTACCTAATGCTGGGAGAACCCTGACACGAGGAGGTTGGTTTCTATCGTCTGTGTAAACACACTCAGTCATGTTAGAGGAAACAACAGGAGGAGCCATGGAGAGGATCTCACACACACACACTCACACTCACACACACACACACACACACACTCACACACTCACACACTCACACACACTCTCTCACACGCACACACACACACGCACACGCTCATCTTTTTAGCCCCCGTGCAGCTCGGTGGTGTTGAGTCTCAGCGGCTCCACCTCGGCGTGTTCAGCTCCTCCGCGCCTTCAGCGTTCTACACTCTGGACTTTTGAGAACTTTCAGATCAGAGACAGAAATAAACCTCATGGCTGGCTAGGACGGAGTGTGTGCCTTAAACAACTGCTTTATATTTAGCTGCTGGACTTTACGCAGAGAGGAGGGAAGAGGGGAAGTGACAGAGAGACAGAGAGAGAGACAGAGAGAGAGACAGAGAGAGAGAGACAGAGAGAGAGAGAGACAGAGAGAGAGAGAGACAGAGAGAGAGACAGACAGAGAGAGAGACAGAGAGAGAGACAGAGAGAGAGACAGAGAGAGAGACAGAGGCAGAGACAGACAGACAGATTTCCAGCTGGAGTGTTAAAGCTCTCATGCACACGGATCCACTGGAACAGGTAGGTGCATGTTTGAAGAAGCTTTTCATAATGCATTAATTCTTCTTTTGAAGCAGTGTGTGTGTGTGTGTGTGTGTGTGTGTGTGTGTGTGTGTGTGTGTGTGTGTGTGTGTGTGTGTGTGTAAAGTGTTGCAGCACACTTCCTACTGATTGCATAAGTCCATGTACTTGTATGTTCTCATTAATGTCCGGGGTCAGAGCCACACCCCAGGGCTCAGGGATGAGAGCTGATCTGATGAGCAGGAAGTCGCTGCGCGGCGGGGACACGAGCGCACGCACCGGACCTCCACGCGCACACCGTACTCACTAGCGGCCAGGTAACCACACCCTGAGACACACTCCAGCCTGCTCACCTCGGTGTGTGTGCAAGTGTGTGTGCATGACGATATTCTGCCTAACAGGACCCAATAAATCTTATATATGTGGTCATGTGACTGTCAGAATAAACACACACCTGCGAAACTCTTCCAAAAGCTGTGAAGAGCTAATGAGTGTCAGCTTGCATTACAGGTTCTGCTTTAAACAGTGTGTTCCAGCCTGCGATCACTCATTTATTATTACTGATCTAATTATTAACATTTCTCGAACGTTTCATCGGAAGCTTCAACACTTTACACATGCACGCGATGTCCGAGATTTTTGCATGATGTGACGTCAGAACAGATGTCCAGGGTCGCTCCTCCTGCGGCGTGTGTGCTTTAGTCCCCTCCTGCAGAAGCCAAAGCTGCTGTGTGGGAGGAAAATGTCTGCATTACAGTTTTGTCTACGCTGTTTCTTTGTTGGTCTTTGCTCGCCACAGAGCTCCTTCTGATCCACACACAAGCGTGGCACAGTTTACACGCCGGATGCTCTTCCTGACGCACTGCATTTGGGATTTATAGTTAATATTTACAGTATATAAATAATAAGTCAAAAATGAAAACTGCTTAAATCATTCAAAACATCCATAAATGTGAAGATTTTACAGGTGAAGTTGTGAAATATTTTGGAAGCTCTTCCACAGAATAATAATAATAATAATAATAATAATAATAATAATAATATATTTCAGACACCACCGGACACCTGATACTAGTTCAGTATTTAACCCTGCGATCAGCATCATGTGATATGACGTACGCTTTGTATATCCTGAATAATGTGTTTTAAAAGTTGTTTCATTTTTTTTTTTTTCATCAACAATGAAATCTTTTAGATAATTTTTTTTTTAGGTACAGCGTTTCATCTCCTTTTTAGAACTTGTCTTATTCTTACATACAGACGACCTGTTTACTTTTTAGTGCAATTTTGAGGAAAAAAAAACAACAATTAAAGAATTACGATCTGTTTCTAAAGTTTAAAATGTATGTATAAAACTATTTCTATTTTCGCCGAATGCACGAACAACTGAACTATAACCTGTTTTGCATGTGTTTTGATTTATAGAGAACCAGGAAAAAAACATATACACACACATATATACACACACACACACACACACACACACACACACACACACACACACACACAAACACACATATATATATATATACATACACACACACTCACAAAGGTTAGAGAAACTTCTTGCATTGTGATGGAGGCCTCCAGCCAGGCGGCGGCTGAGGCGGGTGGAGATCACGCAGCCTGTGTGGCGTTGACGGCGGCGGAGAGAGCGGACGTCCCGAGCCCGAGTCTGGTGTCCAAGCAGCGCAGTCTGCGTGTGGTCTACGTCCTGAACGACGGGCTGAAGGCCGTGGCGGCGAACAGCCCTGAGTCCGGAGCGCTGCAGTGCCTACAGAGAGCGTGCGACGCTGAGAGCGCCATCCTCACCACCGTCACGTTCGGCCGGCTGGACTTCGGCGAGACGACGGTGCTTGACACCTTCTACGACGCAGGTGAGTTTGCCATCTGTTTTTTTTTTTACGGTAAAAACTAGCAATATAGTAACAAACAAGGAAGAATTTGTTATTGAGGCGTTTATGACCCTTTCTGCGTTCCATATTCATTTACCCGCCACTGTAAGCACACAGCCTCAGAGGAGTTATTTGTTCCCATGGTATGTGAGTGTACCTGCCCCGACCTGCACCTGTGCGCCGCCATGTAACCGAAAGCACATTTCCAGAGAAGCTCTCCCACTTTATGGGACTCTTTTCCCCCCTCCATCATGACTCAATGCACGTCTCCTAATAATCACTTGCACAGAGACTCACTACAGTGAAACTCCGCGTCTCCACAGTCTCATCTGCATATTCATCAAATCCTTAAAGTCATTAGCAAATGAAATCTTCTGACATAAAGGACTAGATTTTAGATTAGGACTTATTGCTTACAGAAAGACGTCGTCTCTGGTCATGGCATCATTCTGAGGACAAAAGTTGTAAAAATAAATAAATAAATAACCAGTTGAATGGAGTAGCGCTGTGAGGACATGTGAGCTCGTGGTGAGACGTGATTGGTGATGAGTCGTTGGTTTTACACACTGGTGATGAGTCGAGCGGACCTGAGTGCGGGAAACGTCTGCCCGTCAACGCTAACGTCACTAAATTGTGACACGCCCAGTGATCCAGCGCCCTCGTTCACACTTTAACAACAATGTGCATCATGTGTTTCTTCTTGTTTTTTTCCAGACGTTAGTAAGTTTCATTTGAATTTTAGGATTACGATCAGTCCTGACTGTTATCGTCGTGTTGATGATAAATCCCTACGTTTTGTTTCCTCAGAAATCGACTTGAGATAAACCATGAAAGGTGACGCACAGCTTTTCAGTCAGCTTAGGATCTATTAACCCTGATTTTTAGAAAGAGAATAGAAAGAGAGAAAGATTTCACTGCAGAATACAATTAAATGAAAGATAGAATTTACAATTAAAAACAGTTTAAAAAATAATAATAATGTACAATTTAAAAATGTGGAATTCACTTTACTAATCTACAAATTTACAATAAAATATCATTAAAATAGAAATATATAAAATATATAAATTATACAAAATGTGCAAAGTGTAAAAACTATTAAAGCTGCAAAATGTTTGTATAATTGATTATTGAATTTACTTAAAGAAGAAATGTTTTTGGTTTTTTTTGGACTGGATGAAACTGAGTGAGAATATGAAAGAAAGAAGACGGGTGTTGTGAGAACATCAGTAATGTCATTGTCGTATTGATCGCAGACCCAGAGCTAATTATGCATTAATTAACTATGATGCCTAATTAATGCTGTAGACGTCTGTGGTTATGGTCTGAACGTCTCGGCTCTTTTTAATGCAGAGTGATTCGATCCAGGGCGTCATAACTTTTGGAAGCATTAAGAGCTTTTGGTAGCAGCTTAACTCCATCGTTCTTCAGATGGATCTCAGGTGTCTCGGACATTAAAGACTTTATCCTGCCGTCGTTAGACTCGTCTTGTCCTGCTTTACACTCAGATCCATCTAGACATCATACATTTGTTTCCTTCGGACCGTATCCAGGGGTTTCCTTAATGTTAAGGGCTTCACCATCTGAATCATTTGGGGTTTTGCTGAACTTGAATAAAGTTTTTGAGTTTTGAGAATAAAGTAGAGTAAATAGAGTTATGACACTGTAATATTAGGAAGCATGAAACACTCTTGGGTGATTTCTGCAGATTTTTTAAGAGTGAACTCATGTTTGATTAGTTTGTGATCAACAGTGTTGAAGGGAGATATTCATTGTGTTTGGGTTTTCTCAGTACATTTAACTGTGAGGTCAGTGTTACAGTGTTACAGTGTTGTCTAATTGTGAGTACTCACTTTCTTGGGTTTTTGCTTCCGATTCGGTGTGTGTAGTTAGAACGCGGGTTTCTTTGTGTAAACCTTTGCTTTCGCGCCGAGAGAGTTGTAAGCATAACCAGCGTGGTTATCCTGCCTACTTGCGATACTTCCGCGTTTGGGTTTACCATCCATGTTACAGGGCTAACTGCTAGTCTTCTGGTCTTTCTCCGGTTAGTTCGTGACGTGAGCCATCAGCAGTAAACCCAGCGGATTACGCTCACCTCTGCGATGTGGTTAACCAGCATGCCAAGCTGATCGAGCAGCTGCGCGGTGAAATCATGACTCTCCGCAGTGGCGTCCAAGACGTTGCGGCCTTGCACCATGAGGTGGCGGAGCTACGGCAGGGGATCACGGTCCTCCGTGAGGCAGCTGCTCAGCCGGTGGTTGTCATGCCCATAGCAGCAGCTGCTGCGCCGCCACCAGCCCCCCCTCCCCACTTCTGAGTTTAATTCCATCAGATACTCCACAGACCGGCTGCCCATTGCTCTTCTCATCTCATTGCTGTCCGGGCAGACAGCGGAGTGGGCCACGGCGGTCCTTCGTTCAGATTGAGACGTCGCCTACTCATACACGGAGTTCCCCCGCCAGCTTAAACTCACATTTGAACATCCTGCTGTTGAGGTGGAGACCAACTCCAAGCTGTATCACCTACGGCAGGGAGGGTCGTCTGTAAGCCACTACACGGCTGAATTCCGCACTCTAGCCGTGCAGACCGTCTGGGGAGACTCCGCCCTCCGAACGACGTATTACGAGGGACTGACGTCGCGTATAAAGAACAAGCTCACCGGACGAGAGCTCCCAGCGACCTTGGAGGGCTTAATCCAACTCGCCCTCCGGATCGACCAAGGTCTGCTCCCCCATGCCAAACCAGGCCTGCCGCCCATCACGCCATCACTACACCATCACGCACCTCGAACCCCCTCTTTCTTCTCCCACGCTCCAGTCCCAGAAGCTCGCTCTTCACTCACTGCTGCACCTACTGGACCCGTCGACTCTCCACCTCCCGCCGTGGTTGACACAGGTGCTGGGGAACCCATGCAATTAGGGCATGCCTCCTTAACCGCTGCAGAACGGGAATGTCATTTTAGAGAGGGGCTCTGCGCGTATTGTGGGTCCGCATCACACCACCGAACCATCTGTCCTCTGTGGCCGGGAAACGCGCAGACCCGGTGAGAAATGAGAGCAGCTCAACGGGTTCTATCTCCCTCTCCGCCACCCTGACCGATGATTCCCATCACACGGGAAAAGTACATCTCCTGTTTGGCCACAAACGGGTCGGACGTACCGCATTCATCGATTCCGGTGCCACAGGTAACTTCATTGACTCTTCGTACAGCAAAAAACTGGGGGTAAGGACAGAGGCATTATCCTAGTCCGTAACTATTACATCAGTCGATAGTCAGTCCCTCTCCTCCAGCCCCATCACCTTCCAAACCCAGCCTATCACCCTCATCATCAACCAGCATCAGGAACAGATTCAGTTTTACACCACCTCTATCTCATCACCACCCATCATCCTTGGACACCCTTGGCTGCTCCCTCATGACCCGCTCATATCCTGGACCCAAAATCGGATTCTACAGTGGGGGCTGACTTGCACTGAACTGGAATGTGCTCTAGGGAGCTCGAGGCCCCCGATGTCGACAGAGACAATATCCCAATAGACTACCGGGACCTGGCTGAAGTTTTCTGCAAAAGACGCGCCACCCACCTACCTCCTCATCACCCCTACGACCTGGCAATCGATCTTCAGCCAGGCTCCACCTCACCCCACGGCCACATCTAATCACTATCCAACACCGAGATACAGGCGATGGAGCATTATGTTTCCAGCAGACTTCGCCACGGTACCATCCGGTCCTCTTCCTCACCTGCCGCCGCGGGGTTCTTTTTCGTAAAGAAACATGATGGTAGTCTACGCCCCTGTTTCGATTACCAGGGGCTCAATAACATCACAGTGAATAACTGACACCCGCTGCCTCTTACCAACTCTGCCCTGGATGCCCTCTCTGGTGCCACCATCTTTATTAAGTTGGACCTACAGAGCGCCTACAACTTGGTGCGCATTAGAGAGGGTGATGAGTGGAAGACGACCTTCATCACCCCTACAGGACAATACGAAAATCTGGTCATCCCTTTTGGTCTGTGCAACGCACCTGCTGTTTTTCAACAGTTTATCAATGACATTCTCAGAGACATGTTAGGTTGCTGGATGTTCGTCTACCACGACGACACCCTCATCTACTCCCGAACCGTCAACGAACACGTCCAGCACGTCAGAGCGTTCCTAAAGAGATTGCTGTAAGTTGGAGAAGTGCGCCTTTCACCAGCGCTCCACCAGGTTCCTGGGTTTTGTCATCTCGCCCCAGGGTGTGGCCATGGAAGTTGTGAGTCATTGTCCCCTACCCAAGACTCTCAAACAACACCAGCGATTTCTCGGGTTTCCCAACTTCTATTTCCGCTTTATCCGGGACTACAGTACAGTTGCAGCTCCATTAACCGCTCTGACTCGTCCATCATCTCACCCCTTCAACCTCACCTTAGCTGCCATCTCCACCTTCCACGAACTCTGTCGCCGCTTCACCACTGCTCCCATCCTCCTTCACCCGGATCCTGACAAACCATCCGTTGTGGAGGTGGACGCTTCGGATGTGAGTGACCGGGATGTCCTCTCTCAGCAAGGTCCAGACCGAAAGCTGAACCCTTGCAGTTTTTTCTCCAAGAAATTTGACCCCACTCAGCAGCGATACAGAGTAGGGGACCGCGAGCTGCTGGCCATAAAGTGGGCCTTGGAGGAATGGCGACACCTCCAGGGGGTGCCAGAGAGCCATTCATCATCCGGACAGACCATCAGAACCTCATCACTATCCGCACGCTGAAACAACTTAACCCCAGACAGGCGCGTTGGGCTGTTCTTCGAAACTACAACTTCCACCTGTCATACAGCCCGGGGTCCAAGAACACCAAGGCTGACGCCCTCTCACGACAACACGAGGAAGACATCCCCAGCTGTGCACCTGGTGGCCCTCTCCGGACTCCCGAAGGCTAAAAGGACAGCCGAGCGGATATTAGAGCACGTAGTCCGTCACCAACCAACAACTGGAGCGCTACCTGAAATGCTTTATTGCTGATCGCCAGTGCTCCTGGGCCCGCTACCTCATTTGGGCTGATCTGTCCCATAACCTCCACACGTCCTCCGCCAGCAACCTAAGTCCGTTTGAGGTATGCTACGGTTTCCAGCCTCCAATGTTCGACCACCAAGAACCGGAGGTTGAAGTACCATCGGGCCAACAGTTGGTTTGTTGGTATCGATGGCTCTGGAAACAAGTAAACAACACCATCCGACGCACGAGCGCTCGCTACACTCTTCAACATCGCTGTCGACACCCACTGAGACGATTGTACAACGTAGGTGACAAGGTATGGCTATCAACAAAAAACCTACACCTGTAGACAGAATCACGAAAGCTATCACCAAGATTCATCGGACCATAGATTCATCGGACCATACCGCGTCACTCTTCGGATTAACCCTGTTACCTACCGGCTCCAGCTGCCTGCAGCCCTCCGGATCCATGTCATATTGCACACCTCCCAACTCAAACCCTTCACTACTTCACCCATGGTTACAGTGTTACAGTGTTATTGTGCTACAGTGTTACCGTTTTATTGTGTTATTGTGTTACTGTACTTATTGTAGGAGAGTTGTGTTGTGAATGTGATGTCAGTCAGCTTTGGGCTGGATTTTATTTATATTTTTTATTTAAATTATCTCAGGTCTCTACTTTCTCAAGCGCTACAAATTAACACTCTGAGCATAAACCAAAAATAATAATAATAATAATAATAATAATAATAATACATTTGATATTGACAGAGTATTATTTGCTCTGCGATCAGTAGAGATGGGGAGGAATCCAAATCAGTTATGTATCAATTCTTTTGTTTTAATTCTTCTGTGTGGCAATTCATGTATCCATGATGACTGCAGAATTTATTTTTAAAAATAAATTTTTAATTTAGATTTGTTTGCATTTGGGGCGGCACAGTGGTGTAGTGGTTAGCATTGTCGCCTTGCACCGCCAGGGTCCGGGTTCGATCCCCGGCCAGGCTCGATTCCCGTCTCTGTGTGCATGGAGTTTGCATGTTCTCCCCGTGCTTGGTGGGTTTCCACCGAGTACTTCGGTTTCCTCCCACAGTCCAAAGACATGTAGGTTAGGATAATTGGCGTTCACAAATTGCCCGTAGTGTGTGAATGAGTGAGTGTATGTGTGTGTGTGTCTGTGCCCTGCGATGGATTGGCACCCTGTCCAGGGTGTACCCTGCCATGTGCCCCAAGTCTCCTGGGATAGGCTCCAGGCCCCCCGTGACCCTGAATACAGGATTAAGTGGTGTAGATGATAAGTGAGTGAGTGTTTGCATTTGGGGTGACAAAGAAATCTAAATCTGGAAAGATTTTTTTTAAATAACTGTACAGCACTTTGGTCAGCTGTGTTTTGTTAAATGTGCTTAAAAAATAAAATTGACTTTGACTTTTTTCTTTATATTATAAAATATATTATCTATTGAAATAAAAGGAAGGTTTTGTCTGTACATTGGGTCAGAACTTGCACATTCAATGATATGTTTACGTTTCAAACACTGGATGACCAGAAACCAGTCTCAGAGAAATGTTTGTCTGTCTGTCCGTCCAGCCAGATTATGTGTCACATCATCTAGTGTTTTTTTTTTTTTTTTTACTCGTTCAGCATTTTTCCTTGAGGTGGGCGTGGCTATGCACGTCAATCAACAGAGCCAATCAAAGCAATAGTTTACTGTGTACAGTATCTAACAGAATGTGATTCCTACTTTGTGTGTGTGTGTGTGTGTGTGTGTGTGTGTGTGTGTGTGTGTGTGTGAGTTTGCCTGTTCTTCCCGTGCTTGGTGGGTTTCCTCCCACAGCACAAAGACCTGCAGGTCAGTCAGATTGGCGGTCCCAAATTTCCCCTAGTGTGTGAATGAGTGTGTGCCCCTGGGACGTGGGGAGGTGAGTGAGGGTGTATCATGACACACTGAAGGCTCTAAAGCTGGAAAATAAACAGTCACATTTTAGTGTTATATGGATGTGTGTGCATAAGATGTGTAATACTGCAGGGACTAATAGTGTTTTTAATCTCTTCCACATCACACACACACACACACACACACACACACACACACACACACACACACACTGTGTTTAAAGACATTGCGGTGGTGGACATGAGTGATGTGTTCCGCCAGCCGTCCCTCTTTTATCATCTGGGAGTTCGTGAGAGCTTCGACATGGCCAACAACGTCATCTTGTA
>JAAGKR010010325.1:0-16350 GCA_011419295.1 Clarias macrocephalus | reverse complement strand
TGTGTGTGTGTGTGTGTGTGTGTGTGTGTGTGTGTGTGTGTGTGTGTGGGTAAATAAATATAAATTTCATTATATTTTTATGTATGTATGAATATATTCAAGTTTGTATGTGTACATATTGTATGTATTCACGCACACACATATATACAGTATACTATACACACACACACACACACACATATATATATATATATATATATATATATATATATATATATATATATATATATATATGTCAATATTTGTTGAATATATCATTTTTATTTGGTTAATTATACATTTACGTATTTATGATGATAAAATAATTTGTATTTATTTTTGAATTTTTTTATTTAGTTAGTTAGTTTTTCTTTTTTTCATCATTCTTCACGGACATTGTGAGTTAACCACACTACGATGCTTATGACTGCAATCGCCCGAATAGTTTTAGGGCAGAAATTTCCATTAGATCAGTTTTTGTACCCAAATCTCAGTCAGTTAACAGATGCTAACCTCAACAAAATGGACTTTAGATCAACTAAACACGTTTCCTTTTATGCAATTGCACTTTCGACCTCGAAACACAAAGTTACACAAAGACCTGCAGGTCACTTATTAAGGATAAACATTCTTTAAATTTATACCCAGAATTTTTACTCCTGCAAAGCTGATTTGTTAAATTGGCCAAAAATTTTACATTCTGACTCTATAGATAGACGGATAGATAGACATTATTTATCCCAAAGTAAATTTCAGAATTACAGAACATACTTGCAAGTCTGAATGAGCCTCCTCTGTCTTTCCGTCCACTTTCTGACACACTCTAGAACAATTTATCCACATGTGAGCTCCTCCTGAGTCAGAAATTTATTAGGGAAAATTTCTTTTTGCTTTGCAGATGACCGAGGTTCTTCATGAGCCCTGACAGGTCATAGGTCTTGACCCCGTTGCCATGGTAATTCCTGGTCTCCCAGCAAGCACGTCTGTGTTTTTTTGTCCAGCAGTGTCCGTGTACACACGGGGGAAAGGTGTAGCCGCGCTTTTTTATCCGCCTGATGACGTGTAGCAATGCCATAAATTCCCCTTAATTAGCACTCGCTGTCCACTCAGTCATACTGCGCTCCAGACCAAGACTGTTCAATAAAGAGACCCTCACTCCGTAGGGATTAATGCCTGGCTCATAAAGACGAATGTTCGTTATTAATGTCCGGCTCATAAAGACAAAAAAACTTTTCAGCTGTTACTTTTTACCTTTCGTGATTGTCGTTAACCTATTCAACCTATACTGCATTATCATGTATACAGGTTCCCTTCGCTACTACACCAAACAAGGGGAGAACACGCGAACGTAGAACATGCACGCAGACCCCGAGGTGGGAATCGAACCCGTGCAAGGCGACCGTGCCGTCACTGGCAAAATGTAAATGTGAAAATATCTGCATGTAAAGTTTTAGGAGTGTGTGTGTGTGTGTGTGTGTGTGTGTGTGTGTGTGAGCTGCCAGTGCAAGTGTAATATGCTTGTGGTCATGTGACCGGACTGGACTGGACTTAATATTCCCCAATCAAGGGACAAAACAAAACACGGCAAATGTGCATCCACTCTGCCTGTCTCACTGGCTGATTTTAGATCACGCTGGCTCAGCGCGGCGGCTCAGAGAGACAGATGGCCGCTGTGGGAGAGAGAAGGAAGAGTCTAGCGAGTGGAGGAGGATCCTATACCTTCTCTCTCTCTCTCTCTCTCTCTCTCTCTCTCTCAATTCAATAGCCAGTTGAAATCCAGTTCATCTTTCCATCTTTCGTTTCATCAGAGAAAAATTTCTCACCATGTCAGTCTACACCAGACCAGAAGATGACATTAGCAGGTTGTTTCCTCGTTGCGGCGTCACCATGTAAGACAGCAACAGCGTTCTTTTAACCGAACTAATTATACAACGAGACAAGATCCAACTCTTAATTGTTTGTTTCATGATTTACAGTTCATATGCAGAAATTAAAAAGTAAAAGTTTTATTTCTTCTGCAGTTTTTCATTGAGAAAACAGAAACAGGTCCGTGTGTCATAACCCTGCCATGCAATCATATCCTGCCAGGTGTAATAAGAGGTCATAACAAGTCATAACAGTCTACATTGCATCATGTCTTTTTACTTTTTTTTTTTTTTTTTTTTTTTTTGAGAATTATGACAGATTATGTCACTTGATTACTTTTTCATCCTGAGAAGATCCCAGTTGTATATAATCTGATTTTGAATTCATCTAGTGTCATGGGGTAGAAGTTATAACAGCTGACCGAAACACACGCTAATGATTACAGTATGCAAACAAATGTTGTGTCATGTCATGTCAGAAAAATGATTACTAAAATAGACTTACTACTTCAGTTATGACAAACATGACACTGCTGTCATACTGTCGGCTAATCGTGTATTTATTCATTCATTTAAAAAGCTTTGGTTGTAAAACTGTGGCCTTGAGGGTGGAATCGAACCCTTGACCCTAGAGTCTCTCTGGGTGTGTGTGCATGGGGTTTATTTTTATTTGGTTAATTATACATTTACGTATTCATGATGATAAAATAATTTGTATTTATTTATTTACTTAGTTAGTTAGTTTTCCTTTTTTTCATCATGTTCTCCCCATTTGATTGGTGGGTTTCCTCCAGGTATTCCGGTTTCCTCCCACAATCCAAAGGTTAGACTAATTGGTGTTTCCAAATTGCCTGTAGTGTGTGTGTGTGTGTGTGTGTGTGTGTGTGTGTGTGTGTGTGTGTGTGTGTGTGTGTGTGTGCCCCGGGATGGGCTGGCACTCTTTCCAGGATGTACAGTACCCCACCAACTGATCCGAATCCCTGGGATTGACTCCAGCCCCCCCACCCTCTGTGACGGAACTCAACGGAACAAGTGGTATAGATGATGAGATGAGAAGGTGACATACTGCATAGACATACATGTATTCATTTCATTTGAATATTATTCATTCTGTGATTACTTGTGAATTGTCTTGAAGCTGGAACTAATGCCGCAGCTGCACTGTGTGTGTTTTACCTTTGACGTTCCCCCAAACAAGAACACATTGTGCAGTAATATGTTGGATGGAGTGTGCGGTGGAAATCCGCTCTGTGATTGGCTTGAGTGGCTTAATTGGATAATTCGATTGGAAGCGTGCCGTCTGTGAATATCAGCTTCCCCTCGAAATTATCCGCCTTCAGTCTAGTCAGTGGAGGCACTTCCTCTTTAGCCTGCAGTTACAGCTCTCTTTCTCTCTCTCTCTTTCTCTCTCTCTTTCTCTCTCTCTCTCTCTCTCACACACACACACACACACACACACACACACACACACACACTGGCCATCCCGTAACCCCTTTCTCCAGCACTGGACCTTCATAAAACATTCATTCAAGTTTTCAAGGACTCTTTTGAAAAGTACCGTGCAAAAGTATTGAGTCCCACCTTATTTCTTCATATTTCGCTTCCAAAGAGTCAGACTTTCTTGTATTTTTAATGTAGTCTTGAGAAATAGTTCTCCAGGCTTCCTGAAGGACTTTTCTTTTTATCTCTCATTTTCAGTCCAAACCCTGTACCTGAGCAGTGTCAGAGCTATGTTTTTTCACTGTTAAGCCACACAGTGACCTATGTAGCCTTATCAAGTGTAAAAAAAAAAAAAAAAAACATATACAGTGGAACCTCGGATTGCGAGTAATGTGGTTTACGAGAGTTCCGCAAGACGAGCAAAGATTTTTGATAAATTTTGACTTTAAAAAACGAGCAAGTCTTGGTTTACGAGTGCCAAGTATCATGTATCATGCATGTGCTCTTGTTTTGACACAGAGCGTCACGTGATCACAACTGAGCCAATGATTTTTCTCTCTCTTGCGCTGCGAAATTGCTGTTTCAGCGTGTCTCCTATGTGTGTGCGATACACACACACCAACACACCAACATACACTCTCTCACCTTTCCGCCCCCTCCCCAGGTTCACACACATACAGACACACACTCTCTGCTTTACACAGAAAACTGTGCTCTGTCACGATTCTTTTCAAAGGTAAAGTGCTGGTTAATTTTTTATTTTTTTTACTTTACAACAGTGATTCCGTCAGTATGCGCTCACGCGAGTGTCATTAGACAAATTTCTTTTTTTTTTTCCCTGTTAAAACAGTGTTTCTTTTGTGTGTGTTTTTTTTGTGAAACTTAAAAAGCGAGGTGGGGGGGAGGGAGGAGGAGTTTTACTGCGTAAGACGAGTCGAGGGAAGGGGCTAATTCCACACACACACACACAAATACACACATAAATACACAGCGCCTGTGCGCACAAACGGAAACACTTATCTGCCGGGATTTATTTTTACTTTTTTTAAAACGTAAAGTGCAGGTTCATTTGTTTTATTTTTGCTTTATATATTGTATGTATTCGTTTTTTTGGGCTGTGGAACGAATAATTTGAGTTTTCATTATTTCTTATGGGAAAATTCGATTTGGTTTACGAGTGTTTTTGAATACGAGCCCACTTCCGGAACGAATTATGCTTGTATTTCATGGTTCCACTGTACTGTATCTTGAGGCATGACCCAGTGAGAAACAGGTTGCAGATGATGACCGATGATCAGGCCGGTGATTAGTTCACTGCTGATGCTGAATGCTGAGTGGTTGGAACAGATGACAGGGGAAATGAGGTCGCTGCTGAGGTTGTTACTGTACATAAACAACCAATTTTTAAATTGTAGCTTTAGGCAATGACTCAGTGACATAGCTAAGGTTTTAAGATCAGGTGTTATCAGAGTGGTGTTGCAGTAAGCCATATAAACTTAACACAAAACAGAAAACGCAAACGTTTTTTATTCAGTTATTATAATACATGCTAGATGCACACAGTACTGTATATTCCTTTATTAGACTGTAATACATTTTAGTATATTGGTGTCCAAACTCAACAATAAAAAATGGTTGACTTAAAGCTGACAAGGGATCAGTGATTGATGTTCCTAAATTGTCGATTGTGTGTGTGACGGATCCCCCGCTTCATGCTTGAAATGGCCTGGGATAGTCTCCAGGCATCTCATAAAAATTTAAAACTCAATTAACTTTTATTAGATCTAAATTAGAAACATTTCACGTTACAGTAAGGAGTCTCCAGTGTCAGCACTTCACAACAGTTTTTATCCCACAGGCCCTTTTGCACAAACAATAGAATAATAAGTAATAATTCAAACAAAATGCTGCAGTATACTGTACAGTATGATACATGAATTCACCATCACACTGTGCTCTGTAATTAAAGCTACTGTAAGTTCTTGTAATTCTACTAACAATGTGAATGACAGCCTGATAGAAATGTATAATGTAAACACCTCAATCAGAACAATAGGGGTGGTGTGAACCTTTGATAATCCATTGAATATGTAAATATTATTCATTTAAACACGGATCCGATCATGTCTCTCCCGTCGGAATAAATGTATTATTTCTGTTCATGTTTGCCCCACGAGCTTCTGGAAAGGGAAAATTTTCTGATCTCTGTTTGAACAACTGTCAAACTGTCTCGTCTATGGTCTATAGCTGAGGAATGGGTCACTGATTGGCCAATTTCCAACACTGTAATCATATTTCTGCATAGAGAATCAACCAAAACAATTAGATAAGACATGTAAATGAGGTCAAATAGGAAATAAACAGACATTGAACCTTACTTAACCTTTGATTTATGCACCGGATGCTTTAAAAACCAAACTGAAATCGTCTCCGTTTTCTTCTTGTTACCGTCCTTGATAACATTCTTGAGACCCAGTATGTCTTTACTAAATCTTGCACAAAATGCATGAAAACCCACAAAACAATATCTAAACCCGCTTTGCTTGGCTTTCCACGTTTTGAATGGCTCCCAGACGTACAGTAGACGCAACACACAGATTTCAGTTCCTAAGGCGAAAATTCATGAGGCGGGGGGGGGGGGGGGGTATGGGGGGGGGTTCGAATGCCGAGGTACTGGCATATATGTATCTATATTTTATCCATATTCTGTCTCATATTCATGATTTCTGTTCGGCTGTTCCTCGTCCTCCTCCGCTCCACCTATCTCTTCTCCTGAACGTTATAACCCAAACACGTCTGAAATGAGACAAAACACACTCGAGCGCCCTGAAGCGCGACCACGCTGGATCTCCTCACACCCGAAATACACCAATAACGTCATTAAAAAATTCCTTAAATTGATGGAAACGTTCTGCTTTGTTTCATGTACAGTACAAATCCAGCTACTTTTGCGCTGACCTTCGAACCCAGTGTCCGTGTTTTTATTTGAATCGTTCCTATGGCGCTCCCGCGTCAGCCTTTCATCTCCAAAAGTTGTTCCCTCTTATCATGTTCGCCTCTGCGATAGAGTAGCATTTAGCTCGGAGCGATGATACGATCCCTGGAGTGGAATTTTCAGTCGGGATGATCAGATCACCTTTCCAGAGATGACTGATGTACCGTAAGTCCACTGGGTTTCTGATCTATCTGCAGGTCCACGGGTGTGTCACTGCGGCTGAGGGGAGTGTTGAGCTTGCGAGGACGTACGGCAATCCGAGTCGTCCTGACTAACAAGGAGATGATGTGCGCAAACAGAGAGGAAAGGAGGGGGACACGCACTCGCCGTAATTGTATTCTTATGAAGCTGTAAAATGGGGTGTGTTTAAAGATTGTGTGCGATGAATCTCTCTCTAGTTTTGTGTGTGTGTGCGTGTGTGTGTGTGTGTTTGAGCAGTATGGCAGGAAGCGGGTGATCAATCGCAGCCGTCCTCACGGAGTGCATTTATTAACATCTCTGTCTCTAACCCAATTAATCCAACACTAATGTGGATAAATGGGCTCACACACACAAAGCCGGAGACAGATTGGGCCTTCAGCGAGTGCACTTCCTTTTGTTGCCTCTGTTCTGTTGCGTCGAGATGCAATTATGGTGTGTGTGTGTGTGTGTGTGTGTGTGTGTGTGTGTGTGGTTAGCAAGGCAGGTGTCTCGGGAAGACAAAGCCACATATGACACACTGCTTGCTTCAATCTTGATCTCTGAGCTTTATGATTCTACTGTGTGTGCATGTGTGTGTGGGTGTGTGTGTGTGTGTGTGTGTGCGTGCTCACGGTTTGTCCTGTAGGAATTGTTGAGGCATCACTCAGACGCAGCAGTTTGACAGTTGTGCTCACTAACACAGGATGTGTGGGTTTGTGTACAGCTCGAGTCTGGTGCTGCGTAATGAAGCGCTGCGAAAGCTGAACACTGAACCCTCTAAAACAAAAGCAGACACGATTCCGTAGCAGCAACACGAGGAATCCTGTTCCGTACCAGATCGTCATTTGTAAAAATCAAACCGGGTTTGAAATGATTCCTGCCGTTAAAAAGGCTTGAGCTTCCCAAAAGCACAAAGACCAGAGTTTAAATGGTTGAGTGTGCGTCACTTCTCTCGCTCTCTTTTTCGCTCAATACTAATTATTCTCTTCTTTCTATATGAAATAAAATACAGTTTTGGTGTACCAAGGGGTCTTTACAAATATCGTTACTCATCTGGTTAATGCTTTTCAGGCATGGACAAAACTTACATCCATTAGCTATTCCACTGGGAAAAGGAACCTCCAGTGTGCTGCCTTGTTATGTGTTTTGGTTGCCTGGTTTAAAAAATGGTAACTAATGAAATGTGCAAAAGAATGCAGGCAAAAGAATAAGGACAAGCTTACAGTATAAAAGATATACGAGTCTGCCGATAATCCTTATGTATTCTTATATCTAGCGTTGTTACTTAAGCCCATCCTTTAAGCTACTGTATGAATAGAATACATAGTGCCTTGATAGTGCATAGAGTGAATAGATAATTGAATTGAATTGAATTGAATTGATCAAGGCTACTGTTTCACAGCCTCTTACCACTATGATGTACTTTTTGATGTTTCGCATTCTAGGTGAAGCTATGCCTTTACAGTATATGGCTTATATGATGGCTTTTGGTGACCTTTTGGAGACCGTAGGCAGTCCTAGTGCTGCTGAATCAAGCGGCGGTATGGCTCTCTGTAATGTGATGCTGAAAAAGTGTTAAATGCCAGTATCATAAGAGTGGTAAGAGTAAAGTTTCATTTTTTTTTTCTGTCATTTTGCTGATGGTAGTTGACATTCATGGTAAAAATTAGTACCACCTACAAGCCTCATAGAAGGCAATATATACTATCCAGAGGGGATAAAAAATAACTAGGCATTAAAAATGTGTAATAAAGACCATATTCTCTTACGGGAAAAAATGACAATATATTGTAAAATAATATTATTATAATAATGTAATATACATACATTGCTTTAAATATATTTCTTATATTTATTAATATATTGCAGTATATGAATGGACCATGTATGTGTATGTACATACTGTATATTGCAATAAAGACAAAAAAACGATTTATTGGAACATTATTGAAACTTGCATGTTTAGGAATTATCCACACACTTACACACACTCGGTGTGCTGTGATTAATGCCAAAATATTCATAAAACTAAATTAATTATATGTTCAAACTGCATTAACATATAATCATATTGTAAAAAATAAAATAAAAATTACATTAACTAATTTTTAAAAAAAAGAATATTTATATATTTTATAAAAATTCTATAAATTATAAAGTATATTGTTAAATATAAAATTGCATACATTTAGATATACATTTATATATATAATTATTTATTTTATAATTTATTTTTATGAAAAGTGTCAATTCCTTAAGTACTTTTCAATATATCGATACAACATATTATTCTGTATATTGTGAATATCTCTCATCTTTATCTATCAATTATTAGTTAGTATCAGTTAGTGTAGCAATGAGGAATATTAACATTATAAAATCTTTTCAATTTACCACTAGATCATTTAATATTCTGACAGTTACTATATAGGGAAATATTTTTTCTTTGCTTAAGGGTTTCTAATACAACTTTATTAAAACAAATGGTACATGTACTTTGTTACAAAGGGAAATGAAAGCAAATCTTTATATTTCGATGCACCGTTGGCATCAACCAGTTTCCTCAAACAGTTTCCTCAGAGATTTGAACCGATATATTCTAGTGATATTCTGCACTGCCTGGCCAAAAAAAGGTCACCATTTCAGGAGGGACAGATTATTGGACGGTTGCATTATGCATTAAGCAAAGAAAACTAAACTAAAATTGCTACAACTGCATTAAAACCCCTTTAACACATTATCAAAACCTGTAAGGATAGTGTTGGGAGAAAAAAAAAATCATTATTGGAAATCACTTAAACTTGGTGACGTTACATGGTGAACATCATCAGGGAAAACCAAGCTATGGTTAATAGTGAAAGTAAGAGCATTTCCACACACACACAATGTGATGAGAAATCACTTTGTATTGGAACTAAACAGCCATAAGAAAACCACTTGTTAGTGAGTCTATGAATGTGAATGTACTGAATGACCAGGTTATGATGGCACTGATGGAACTGATGGAACCAGGACTCAAACTGTGAAAGGGTGGTTCTGGGAGCACGAGGAATCATTTTCACACATAAACTGGCTACGACATTGTGTGCCATAATCATAACTAAAGGGGACTGTGTTCAACTTTTTTTTTTTTTTTTTTGCCATGCAGAGTATAGTATATATCGCTCATCGCCAAAGATGAATGGGCAAAAATCCTGGTGGAGACATGCAAAAAGCTGGTCAGCAATTATAGGAAGCGTTTGATTTGCTGTAAGAGTCAATAATGGCTTTTCTATTGATTATTGGGAAGGGTATGAATAATTTTGGACATGCCACTTTTTGTTCAAATGTAAATAAAAGATGAGTCATCATTTTTCCCACAATGATGCCTCTTGGACATCGTCTTATTATCTTCTGGGAGACGCCTGTGGCATTTCTAATCGAGAAAAAACTTGCTGGTTGAATGAAAATAACTCTAAGGCAGAATTTGCCAGGGGTATGAATAATTTCAGGCTCGACTGTATACTGGGTATCTGTAGAGCTGTAGACCCTCACGGTATACCATGAAGCTATTTGTGGGAACACCACCAGCACACCATGAAGCTATTTCTTACCATACCAAATCATCAGCGTGATTTATAGAGCGCCGCAAGCCACAATTCTGAAGCCATATGAATCCGTAACAAAAATGTACTGTATAAAAGCATTGCTGTTTGACAAGACATAGTTATGTATAACCACATAGTGGCTGCATGTGTTCGATTCGAGTGTTATATGGCTTATTATGCGTATTGGCTTTACACTGCTCTATTTTTGGATCATCAGGACTTTTACATTACCGGCATGTCCCTACTCTGAAAACATCATCTGTCACAGCCTAATTAACCTGACTGATAAAAATAGTTGTATACCTTCAGAGAAGTCGCACCTCGAAAAGGTCGAAGTGTGTATCATAACAGGAAGTGAGGGAGGTGAGATCCAGAGGTGCCATTGTGTGGTCAAGTGACAGTGACAACAACAACACCGCTCTTGTGCAATACTGCTATCTGTATCTTTAATACACTTCCATTTACAAAACTGATGTCCTAGTTCTCTCTCTCTCTCTCTCTCTCTCTCTCTCTCTCTCTCTCTCTCTCTCTCTCTCTCGCTCGCTCTGTGCATGTGTGTGTGTGTGAGCTGTGAGCGTCTCTGTGGGACGTGCCACTCTTAAATGCTCATTAATTCCACTAAATTGTATCTGCCAACTCCGGTGAGACGACAAACGACAAACTCGCTGTAAAATGTTATTAATCTATTTAGAGATGTCTAATAAAATCCCAGCTCACTTCCAAAAGCGGTATCTTTTTATATAGATATATATAAATGAAATCAGATTAGATGGTGTGTAGTATACTATGGACACGTTTGTTTTATTTTTTTTCTGAAGAAGTAATAAGCAGGCAAAGCTTTAAGCCACGGATTGAACTGAGTTAATTTTAGACATGTCTGTCTTAGACTGAGAGAATTAACACTTTTTAAATATATCTAGAGAGAGCGAGAGAGAGAGAGAGAGAGAGAGAGAGAGAGCTCTTCACCGTCTCTTTGTGCTGAAACGCTCTCCTCTTTCCATCCCGCTCCTCTTCAGTGAAGTGAGTCGGAGTAATTAAAGGGATTTCGGGATTGGTCGTCAGTCTCACAGGTTGCAGATGGAACCGAGCTCGTCTGCCAGAGCTGCTCTCCAAACACGCCTCGTCACAAACCTGCGAGTGAAAGGGTTTGAAAACCCTTTCCTCCGCATCGGAGAGAGACGAAACATGAGTGGAGTTTATATTTAACATCCAAGTGCTACGAATATTTAAATGTGTGTGTGTGTGTGTGTGTGTGTGTGTGTGTGTGTGTGTGTGTGTGTGTGTGTGTGTGTGTGTGTTGTTGTTGTTGTTGCACTGAAGACTTTGACACAGTGTTTAAAATTTCACAGAAGCAATTTTATGTGAATTAGAATTAACACTCGTCTGTTTTTGTTTATGCACTCACCTCACGTCTGTAGTATTAATGTGTGTATACTGTTGTTGGTCTGTTGTGGCAAAACTGAGATTAATAAAGTGTTATTGATCTATCTATTGTGTAATGGATTTATATTAAACCTCTTTCAAACATGTTTCTCACTGACCTGCTCTGAGACACTGATACATCTCTGTCACACACTCGCTCACTGAACTGCACTGAGACACTGACAGGTCTCTGTCACACACTCCCTCACTGACCTACTCTGAGACACTGACAGGTCTTTTTCACACACTCACTCACTTACCTGCTCTGAGACACTGACATGTCCCCGTCACACACTCAATCACTGACCTGCACTGAGACACTGACACGTCTCTGTCACACACTCACTCACTGACCTGCTCTGAGACACTGATACATCGCTGTTACGCACTCACTCACTGACCTGCTCTGAGACACTGACAGGTGTCTGTCACACACTTGCTCACTGACCTGCACTGAGACACTGACACATCTCTGTCACACACTCGCTCACTGACCTGCTCTGAGACACTGACACATCTCTGTCACACACTCGCTCACTGACCTGCTCTGAGACACTGACAGGACTTTGTCATATACTTGCTCACTGACCTGCACTGAGACACTAACACGTCTCTGTCACACACTCGCTCACTGACCTGCTCTGAGACACTGACAGGTCTTTGTCACACACTCACTCACTGACCTGCTCTGAGACACTGACATGTCCCCATCTCACACTCAATCACTGACCTGCTCTGAGACACTGACAGGTCTTTGTCACACACTCACTCACTGACCTGCACTGAGACACTGACATGTCCCCATCTTACATTCAATCACTGACCTGCTCTGAGACAATGACATGTCTCTGTCACACACTCACTCACTGACCTGCTCTGAGACACTGACATAACTTTGTCACACACTCGCTCACTGACCTGCACTGAGACACTGACACGTCTCTGTCACACACTCGCTCACTGACCTGCTCTGAGACACTGACATGTCCCCATCTCACACTCAATCACTGACCTGCTCTGAGACACTGACAGGTCTTTGTCACACACTCACTCACTTACCTGCACTGAGACACTGACATGTCCCCATCTTACATTCAATCACTGACCTGCTCTGAGACAATGACATGTCTCTGTCACACACTCACTCACTGACCTGCTCTGAGACACTGACATAACTTTGTCACACACTCGCTCACTGACCTGCACTGAGACACTGACACGTCTCTGTCACACACTCGCTCACTGACCTGCTCTGAGACACTGACATGTCCCCATCTCACACTCAATCACTGACCTGCTCTGAGACACTGACAGGTCTTTGTCACACACTCACTCACTGACCTGCACTGAGACACTGACATGTCCCCATCTTACATTCAATCACTGACCTGCTCTGAGACAATGACATGTCTCTGTCACACACTCACTCACTGACCTGCTCTGAGACACTGACATAACTTTGTCACACACTCGCTCACTGACCTGCACTGAGACACTGACACGTCTCTGTCACACACTCGCTCACTGACCTGCTCTGAGACACTGACATGTCCCCATCTCACACTCAATCACTGACCTGCTCTGAGACACTGACAGGTCTTTGTCACACACTCACTCACTGACCTGCACTGAGACACTGACATGTCCCCATCTTACATTCAATCACTGACCTGCTCTGAGACAATGACATGTCTCTGTCACACACTCACTCACTGACCTGCTCTGAGACACTGACATAACTTTGTCACACACTCGCTCACTGACCTGCACTGAGACACTGACACGTCTCTGTCACACACTCGCTCACTGACCTGCTCTGAGACACTGACATGTCCCCATCTCACACTCAATCACTGACCTGCTCTGAGACACTGACAGGTCTTTGTCACACACTCACTCATTTACCTGCTCTGAGACACTGACATGTCCCCGTCACACACTCAATCACTGACCTGCACTGAGACACTGACACGTCTCTGTCACACACTCGCTCACTGACCTGCTCTGAGACACTGACAGGTCTTTGTCACACACTCACTCACTGACCTGGTCTGAGACACTGACATGTCTCTGTCACACACTCGCTCACTGACCTGCTCTGAGACACTGACAGGTCTTTGTCACACACTCACTCACTGACTTGCTCTGAGACACTGACATGTCTCTGTCACACACTCACTCACTGACCTGCTCTGAGACACTGACAGAACTTTGTCACACACTCGCTCACTGACCTGCTCTGAGACACTGACATGTCTCTGTCACACACTTGCTCACTAACCTGCCCTGAGACACTGACAGGACTTTGTCACATACTTGCTCACTGACCTGCACTGAGACACTGACACGTCTCTGTCACACACTTGATCCCTGACCTACTTTGAGACACTGACACATCTTTGTTACACATTGCACCTGTCTTTCCATGTTTCGTCTTCACTCCTACTTCATTCTTACATGTTGTAGCAACAACATGTTAAATGAACAGCTGACATCATGCTTCTCAACAAAACAGATCAGTAATGCGGAATTACACGTGGGATAAAGACGTTGTTGGCAAAAGTATTATATGTGCTTGTGAGCATGCACATGCCAGTGTGTGTGTGTGTGTGTGTGTGTGTGTGTGTCTGTGCTATCCTTCTTGGCTGAAAAGAAGGTGTGAATGTGGGCGTATGTCTGAGTAAATGTTCAAATTAATTTGAGCATTGTCTAAAAATCACTGCAAGCTTCAGGAGGCTTTAAAATATTACAATGATTTAAAAAATCTCATCTGATATTTGGAGCACAGATCATCAAATCGACTCAGAATGATTAAGGTCACAAACATGTTGTCATTTATAAACTATAAATCTAATTTCTCAACATATTTGTACCTCAAACAATATTCTCAAATGTGCAGTTTTTGGGGAATTGCTTGAGGTAAGAGTGATTGAGATATTATTTGGAGAAAAATGTGTGAGAATGAAAAATTGGAGGAATTTGAAAAGCAGGTGACTTGCAGTTATTTGAATAGAAATTGAGATTAAAATGTCTTCATGCTTGGGGAGTATTATTAGGCTTTATTTTAAGAAACAAATTACAAAATGAATATATTTACATTTATTTATTTGTATATAAATAAAAAAAGAAAGCTTTTTAAGGAGGCGGCATTTATGGTTAGGAATTATTCGCTTTTTACATCAAACAAATGTGATTAAACACTAAAATTCTGTAATAAAACATTTTTTTACATTAACGTTACACTTTTTTTCTTACTCTCCTCTCAAAAGGATAAAAAAATTCCCTATTAAATATCTTTATTTTTCATGATAATAATAAGAAAAAAATCACATTAGGTCATTAGGTGCTTGTGGATTTTTTTTATATTAATAAAATTAATAAAACATGAATTCTTTCTCCACTCAATAAGACTTCGACACAATTTCTAACATTAATAATTTTGATAAAATTAAAAATTATGATAATTCGAGGAAGTTTTATGTCATTGTATATTATTGTTTATACAAGTTTAAATTGTTATTTTATTTTACAGGATCAAAAGCTTCAAATAAAAACATTGTAGCTTTCATATCAGCTCCAGGCTGAAGTCTGAGTAATTTATTAAGAAACAGTCATTTGTTCTAATTTATTTCGAATGTCAGAATCTTAAGGCCCGACATGCCGTCTGTTGATTAACGTAAATCCCCTGAAAGCCGTACATTATGACAGATGTCTAACGCTGGCCAAACGGCCGAGATTACGAGAGCCGCAGTATAAACCGCTGCAGTAATATCACCAGCTCTGAATCCAGAAAACCGTCCTGTAATGGTGGAGTGGAAACAGTTCGGACCAGATGTGAGAGATGATGTGTGACGTGTGCTGGAGCTGGGTTTCCCTCCAGATGTTTCCCATGTTGTAAATAAATTACCCCCACCTCCGAAAAAAAGCATGATTTTTATTTTAATTTTTTTTTATTTTATTTAAAAACAGAATATAGTTTTTTTTCTTTTCTTGTTCATTCACGAACTTAATTTTTTCACTGTTGCAAAGAAGATTAAAAATTCAAACAACATCAGAAACCTATATTGTGTAAAGTAAAACTGTGATTTTGATTCATACATGTTTTCTCACACATTTCATACTCATTCTGTAAAGCTGCTTTGTGACGATGACCTCTATATGAATAAAATTGCATTCAATTGAATTAAAACACAAACACACAAACAAACATCATTTCATTCTGCTGTTTATCAGAAAGTCACCCATAACTTTAGGCTTTGTTTAGCACTTATGGAAGGAGTTTCCAGTATCAGCAGCACCAAATGAACGTCTTCAAGGTTGGAGTTTTGCTGCTTTTCTGAAAAATGACAAGTTTCACGTTTTGTCTTGAAGGAAGAGAAAAAGAGACGCTCATGTGGAAAATTAATTTTTCCTTCCTTTTTTTTTTTTTTTTTTTTACAGATTATTAATAACAACATGTTTTTTTCAATGTTTCACAACATTAATTTGACTATAAATAGAAAGTACAATACGTCAATGAAGTAAGAAAAAACATGAGTTTTAAAGCTGTGTGTGATGAAAATAACACTATGAAACATCATCATTATTATTATTATTATTAATAATAATAATAATGAATATTATTGTTGCTCCAGTACATACGGTAGGAACTAGAGCTCCTGAACCATCCTGGTTGAAAGGCATGCACACTCTTTTTGTTTTTTTTTCTTCATATAACTGATGAAAGATAAACAGTTGTAGATCGAGCGTTCAGACTTTCAGACGTTTGGGGCCTGCTGAGGATCAGCACACACTCATAATCTATAGTGCACTCTGCACTCGTTCGTCTTCCACCACTGACATCTCGTAACACTCAAGGAGTCTCTGGGGAGGCATGTGTGTG
>JAAGKR010010324.1:2598-23194 GCA_011419295.1 Clarias macrocephalus | reverse complement strand
TCCGGCACTCGTACAGTCTTAACCCTGATTGGTCACAGTTTTGGTGAATAACTCTGTAGTCACTCAACAGCTTGTGAAGTAGTGGATGCTAACTTTAATGAAGCCTAATTAGTCATACAACCACTTAACATGACACATACTACACACACCACACACACCTCCACCCCTAATACACACACTTTTTTAGAATCTGCTAGGAATTACCATAACGAGGTACATTATTCAAGTGGTTTTAACACAAAAAACCCTACCATCTCCATTAGGCATCCATACATCTGCCTCGTTAGTGGTGTAGTGTTTTTCTTGACATGGAGGGAAGTGAGGGAACATGCACAAACTGTTTACTGAACAGCAGAAAACCTCTTTTTTTGTTTTAATTTACTTTATAATTCGAGTGATGGGAAAATTAATCAGAAACATCTGTTTGTTCTGAGCTTGCTGGCAGACCTTCATTAGTGGAGCCTGGGAAGGGAAATGGCACTGAGGGGGGAAAAAAAAGCTGTATTAAAAAAAAAAAAAAGACCTGAGATGGAGTTACATCAGACATCTCTATAGCAACACAATGAGGCGTCCACATTGCAGCATTGACCCTGCAAGGGACATCACAAAGAAAACAGCATTTCTGGATCAGGAAAGAAGCAAAAGTGAATTATAACAGCAATATGGGGAGACAGAGAGAGAAAGACAGGAGTGTATTCTCTGTTCCATTTCGCAGGAATAAGTTTATAATCAAAGTCGTTGCCTACCTTTACTGAAAAGACACATTAACGTCACACATTTTCAAAAATGCAACTGTTCCTTTTCTTTTAACATTCTCATGTTACTTGTCGCTTTTTCTTCCTGATCTCTTCCGCACTCCTTATATGGCAGCACTTCCTATGGTTTTCTATAGAACCCATGAGTGGCTCATGCTCCGTGATGTACAACAGATGACCATGACACCTACAGTACATACTTAGTATTCACTTATATACTTATATATATATATATATATATATATATATATATATATATATATATATATATATATATATATATATATAGAGAGTGTGTGTGTGTGTGTGTGTGTGTGTGTGTGTGTGTGTGTGTGTGTGTGTGTGTGCGTGTGCGCGCATACATTTGCATCTCTACCGATCATCAGGCAATGTGCAAACATGTTACAGGCTTTACTCATCAATTTTAAATGGAACATTTTGGAGGCTTATCCATTACTTATCAGTGAAATATTTACATATATGGCACATAGTTTTGTGCATGTAGAGTTATAGTAAATATTGTTTTATACAGTTCTTAAATTTTTCCATCATTTTGTACAAATGTTTGAATTGTTGTTCCACGTGTGTTTTAAAAAAGGGTGTCCAATGTAAAACCTGTCCCACGTTAAATGTGTGAACCAGGTGGTCGGCTGTGGCAACCTGTGGATAAATTTTAAATTTGTGCATTTTATCATAAAGGTACACCCTGTATATAAAAAAAGAATATCCTGCTTAAATTGGATTAAAATGTTGAAATCAAGATGTCATCTTTAAAAAAGTAGAAATTTGCAAACATACGAGTGGATCCTGCTTGCAAATTTCCTTGATTCTAGATTGGATTTTCTGGTGTGATTGCATTACGTTATTTAGTTTTTAAGCATCATGTTGTGACACGTACACCATGCAGATCTCTCCATTCCTAACACAGTTTACTAGATCTATGGTTCGTGTCAATGGAAAGCTCCAGAGTGGAGTTAATAAGTCTCCGAATCTCAGGCTGGGTCGACTTCATATCTCAGTAAGCAGAAATCATATTCGTTTTCTAGATATTGGTGCTGGGTGATTGCTCCCTGTCAGTCTTTTTCTCTCGCTTTCTTTCTCTAGCAGGCAGGATGAAGTGAAATCTTTCTTGTCAACATGTCCTGAGTGCCAGTGTTCTCCTGGCATCATTAGGTTTGAACATGGGGGATTCCTTTTTTAATATCCTGTTTGCCTCGGCGAGATTGGCCGTCTTCTGAGGCCGCGCTGCTTGTCGATAGCATTCGGGAAGCTTTCGCTTCGATTGTTACTGTGGATATGGAAATGGGACAGCGATGCGGACATGCAAAGAATAGCTAATTGAGCTCAGCCATATCAGGGCCGCTGAGCTAGCAGGCGGCACTTTCATTAATTATAATTGATGAGCTACATTGCATATGTAAATGTTTTTTCTTTCCTCCCTCTCCTCGCTGAGAACGGGTCCCAGGGGGGTGTTTGAATCATAAGGACACAGAGCAGAGGCTCTGGGATTCCTGCTCTGCTTTGTACATGACAGTTTGTGGCTTTTCTCCCTTTTCCCTTTATTTTGAAGCTCTGAAGCATCCCTGAAGAGCCTAGTGATGTGTCATCTGTCATAATGCTGAGACAAGACCTTCAGATGTCTAATGGACGCTGAGATTTCCAGCCGATGTGCCCCTGTGGGCTTAATTAGCAAGCTAATTGATCCACAGAGACGCAGCAGCTATGAAGTGGGCAACACTCAAATTCCACCTCAAGAAGGACGGAAAAATAATAATAATAATCCCCGTACACCATTGTGGTTAAACCATGTTGAGTGACAGGTGTCTTTGGGTCAATAGGGGAGGAGCTTAAAATATATTTGATCAACCAATCGTAAACATGAAGTCATGATCCCAGCACTCTGGCATCTATTTATTTCATCTACTCCTATCATATAACCTTCACTGTAAAGTGTAGGTTTAGTTCAGTAGTATTAGTTAACAATCATCTTTATCACACCAGTATATTGACATTATTTAGAAGATAATTGGCTTATTAAACTTTAGCAATAAGCCAAGTTAACTACTCATTCACTAACTCATCATCCATACTGTGTACAGGGTCGTGGTGGACTTGGAGCCTAACCCAGGAGACTTAGGGTATGAGGCAGGGTACACCCCAGATATAGTGCCAGTCCATCACAGGGCACACACTATGGGTAATCTAAGAATGCCAATTAGCCTATTAATCTTTGGACTCTGAGCCATCAGAGGAAACCCACCAAGCACAGGGAGAACATGCAAACTCCATGCACACAGACCCAAGGCAGGAATCGAACCCAGACCCTGCAGGTGCAAGGCGACAGTGCTAACACCTATGCCACCATGCTGAGGATTTATTTAAAAAAATATGAAGTCTTAGCACATATCCATGTTTGTTACAATATGGGTTGTGTGGGTTAGTATTATTGAAATGGAGTTATTTGCAGCTATCAACACACCTAGCTATGTCAGTCACACCTAGGAACTATCCAATGTTTTTGTTGTGTAAGACATGAAACTCTGAAGAGACAGTAATCAGGATGAAACCATCCACACTGGAAATTATTATTTTCATTCATAAGTTCAGTCCTCATGCCTATGGCCATATTTCAGCCATGCCGATATTCGGCACAACGGCACTCCCTCTCGTGAGATGTTGCTTCTACACAACAATTCTCCAAACAAACAAACAAACAAACCAACAAACAAACAAACTCCATTTATTATCACAGATTATGATCTGTTTGTCTAATCAGTTATTTTGCTCCACCAACACATAACCTTGAACGACTGGCAGAACTTACTATCCAAAACTGGGGGAGCTGGCGACCGGCAACTAGTGTGATAATTAGTTTTCTATTCTTACGAGTCGTATGTCACCAAAAGGTGAAGGGGATAAACCATGGAGGTGGTGGACAGTCCTGAGAAACGTACGATGTTTACTTTATATTTCCGCTTTAGAATATCAGCTAACGTCCACATTTTGCGGTTGGTACATCCTTGTACCATTGTTCTGCCAATGTAGTCATTTTAATGTATTAACTCTAATAAAATCCAGCCTTTTGATTTGTGACACAAAGGCCCACTAGAGGTTTCAGCAAAAGGTGCACTCTTAATATTTGTCAAAACGTTCAATTATTAAGGCAATCCCAACTAAACCTGGTGTTAATTAATATTTGTATTACTCATAGAACGAGGCATAAATTACCAAATAAATACTGAATTGCTGAATAAAAATATGGTGTGGTAGTTATAAAAATTAATATCCATGATATAATGAAATGTCACAGATAGTGTTTACTTTAACTATTCTGTTTGGTTGGAAGGAAGGAAGGAAGGAAGGAAGGAAGAAAGAAAGAAAGAAAGAAAGAAAGAAAGAAAGAAAGAAAGAAAGAAAGAAAGAAAATCAGTGCACTCTAAAGATTCTAAAGATCTAAACTGTAGATTCTTGTTTCCTGCTAATTTATCATGGATGTAAGGATTTCAGAATGACCATGACCCATGCTGAACATCTTCTGTGTGTGTGTGTGTGTGTGTGTGTGTGTGTGTGTGTGTGTGTGTGTGTGTGTGTGTGTGTGTGTGTGTGTGTGTGTGTGTGTGTGTGTGTGTGTGTGTGTGTGTGTGTGTGTGTGTGTGTGTGTGTGTGTGTGTGTGTGTGTGTGTGTGTGTGTGTGTGTGTGTGTGTGTGTGTGTGTGTGTGTGTCTAAGCCAAAGCAGCCAGCAAATCAATGAATGCTAGGGGCAGCAGACTGCCCTCATGCAATTAACAAAAATTTCTTATGTGTATGTTTTTCTGAAGGGGACTCGGTGAGAAAGAAAATTTATTGCACCGTCACCAAATGCCTCAGCCAAGAGACAGAGAGAGGGAAAGTGGGAGAGAGAGATCAAAAAAGATATGACTTTTTTGTTGTTGTTGTTCTGGTGCCTTCATACAAATCATTGCAAGCACAAATACACTTCTTATATGCATATAATTAGATGAATTGAACACCTGGCAGGCAGAGGTAGAGAATAAGAAATACACATATGGGGATCCTTATGGGACTTATCCCCATATAAGAAATACTTATATGGGGATAAAGTCCTTATATATATATAAGGACTTTATCCCCATATATGTATTTCTTATTCTCTACCTCTGCCTCCCAGGTGTTCAATTCATCTAATTATATGCATATAAGAAGTGTATTTGTGCTTGCAATGACTTGTATTTGTATGATATATAAATATATACCGAAATACATTGAATATATCGAAAAACCACCACAGCAGACCAACTGACTTGGTACAGGTTTTATGCCACAATGTCCTGCCTTACGCAACCCTCCCATTTTATCCGGGCTTGGGACTGGGAATCAAACCCAGGCCTTCTGCATGGTAGACGAGAAACCTACAACTGAGGCTATCAATGCCATTATATATAATACAGTACTGTGCAAAAGTCTTAGGCACCCTGTTCTTTTAGTACAAACATTCTTATCCTATTAATTCCTATTAATTATTATTTTAGAACTTTATTATTGAGTTAGTACAAAAAAATGTTCTGATTTTCAAAACATCTGTATTCCGCCACAAAATTAAAAGTTTAAGAAAAATACTTCTATGCCAGAAAAGAAAGTAGGACATTATATAAGCGACCAATTTTTAGACCAAAAAAAAAAAAAAAAGGAAGTTGCTGGATTTTGCATGCAAAAAAAGAAGCAGGTACACCAGTCCTCTGAAGACCTGTGGGTGGTTCTACAGAATTCTAGGTAAAACTTAGTAGCAAATTTCCTTATAAAACTGTGAGTGAACAGTTCTCAAATACTGACTTAATTTTTGCTCAAAAACATTTATTTGCATTTTCCTAAGACTTTTGAACAGTCCTGTATTAATAATAATAATAATAATAATAATAATAATAATAATAATAATAATAATAAACTAAAATAAAACCACATAAACATGGAGAGAACTTGCAAAACTCGATACAGACAGATACCGTCTAAAGTCTAAAGGTTTCCACACCACCTGCAGATCTCTAATGCAAATTATAAAAAGCAAAGTTCATAACCACATAGACCTCCCATGTATGTGTGGGGTAAGAGGAGCATTGCACACATTTCATTTTGACTGAGCTATTCCTGTAAAATGTAAAGTGACAGAAGAAATGGAATTCAATTAAACCTGACTGTGAATGATATAAACTATGCAGGCATGGGATATTAACTTGTACCTATAATTTATTATTGGAGATAATATAATAATAGAACTATACAGTATGTAAAACAATAAGTAATTGCCGCTGGCAGGACTTCTGGCAGAAAGTTACTTTTTAATTATATTACTATTGTTCTTTGCTATGCATAACTACAGGCAATCCAGATGTGTTCAGGTTTTTTTAGGGTTTCTGTCACCAGGCTTCGCACAAATGTGTGATAAAAGAGATTTACTTAGACATCTTATGCAGGAACATGTCCCTAATCAATAATTCTCAGACGTCCCCATTAAAAGTCACAAAGCTAGAATTTTTGGTGTAGGTGAGATTTAAGACACAGCTGTATTACATTAGCTCACACCTCACACATTGCTGATGTGTGTGGGAAGCTTGAGATTAATGGCAGGAGATATGCCTTTGCTGGGAATTTTCAAACAGCACATGTGGGAGGTCTATATTATCCTTAACTTTTTAAAAATCTATATAATTAGTCATGCATGGACAGCTTTAGGTGACCTCGGATTTTGGATTCCACATGTTTAAGCTGCTAAATGATTGACACTGTGGTCCAATCTGTTGTTAGCATATGGGTATAGGGAACTCATATCAGATAACATATATCATATAACACATTAGATGTGTTAATGTTACATAAGAGCCTGAAATAAATCACTCTTACAAAGCACACATTGTCCTTTATAAGCAGCTTTCTTTATAAACCTTAAACATCAATGCTTTAAAACTTTGTTGAAACACGCTGGATATATTTGGAGTGTGTAGCATCATGCAAAATATGTGTGAAAGACTCCTGGTGTCTTTAGTCATTGATTAAGTCCTCTTATTTCCCAGCCCCCAATCTGTCACACTACCTGCCTTGCACACATGCAAATGTCCATTTGTTTTTGCTCCAAATGATTTCTGAAGAGACCATTATGGTGCTCAGAGACTCTCCTGGACTGTTTTTAGGGATCCACAAGCATTGATTCATATTGATCAACAGTGTTCCAGTATAGGAATAGCAAGGCAGTCACATTCACATTCACAGTCACAAAGGTAAAACGCAATTGCATTGTCCACATAAGTGTTTATTTTAAAAAGATTGACATATACTGTATACAATGCATGTTATACAGGACAATTTTAAGTGCAATTGCTTCCTATGTAGCAGAAACCCATATTTAAAACATATGTATATATTGACTGGATATTCTACACAACGCTCACTTCTGGCAAAATAAGATGAACATGTCTCAAATGTTAAATTGCATCAGTTATCACACAAAGACGTGCTTTCTTTCCCCGTGCTGTACCTTTAAAGATTACATATGATTCCTGACCTAGACATAAAATTTTGACTATGGATTAGGTTCTAGAACTAGGGATGCTGTACTCCACTCATATTTGCATAGCCTGAACTTCAAACATTGTTTGAATTCATAGTTTCATTGTCTAATCAGAAATGCTAATATCAGGTGAGCACTGTCATTCTGAACACAGCTGAATGCATAGGGTCAGCCGCTATACAAGCCATGCTTCACAAACACAGAGGACTTAAATGGACAAAATGATCAAGTGTAACAAGCAGCAGCTGAGACTAACTAACCATGGCAACAGGGTAATAAGACCAATGACCAAATAAGGAAAGTAAGGAATAAAACCTGAGTAGTAGCAATTACTTCACCACTTTAGCTGTGACTTAAATAGACTTTTATGCACTTTAGATGATTTCATTATGGGGATGTGGTTTAGTGTTTAACTCTAATCTTTCTTAAATTACTTTACATTTTTACTGCAATATTGTCAGTCATTATCATCTAAGAAAGCTTGTTTTTTTTTTGTTTTTTTTTAAATGAGCTATCACATCTCAGACAACAATTTCATTTAAACCAATTATTATTATTATTATTATTATTCAGCTGGACCTATTAGAGGTCACCATAGCAGATCATTCAAGCCACACATTTTGATTTTCTGTCATAACCCTAAAGCTGCCCCGCGACCTCCGGTATCTTATCATTTTGGTTTATACACGTTCACATTACATACAAACTTAAATACTTCTTTGGATTGTGTAAAGCTAATTTGCTGCAATGTCAATTGTTAAAAGCGTTATACAAATAAGTACAAATTTTATTAAAAACCTTTATAAACCAGCATGGCAGGAGAACATACCACTAATGAGCCTACCAACAGTGCGCTATTTTGGTCAAGTAAGTAACAGGGTTGGAAATTTCATTATAGAATATTCAAGTAAAAAAAAAAAATACACAGATCAGCTACGACACTAACACCACTGCCAGGTGAACTGAATAACAGTGTTAATTATATTCCCGTAGATTTGTGACAGAAGACCGAAGACCAGCCTGTTCAGTCCAATTCCACATAAAAAACCTAATGTAGCACAAATGCCTCTAAAAAGTTACTGTTGTCCACAATAGAGACAGACAACCTGTGTATGGGGCTTAACAGGCGAAGAGGATGTTGACCTGAGCTCTACATTCCCCAGATCTCAATCAGAAAGAGCATCCATGGAATGCAGCAGACAAACAAGTCCGATTTATAGAGGCCCCAACCCGCAAGTACTCAGAGGATCTGCTGCTAACATCCTGCTGCCAGACACCAGAGCACATCAACAGAGGTCTTGTGGAGTCGTGCCCCAAGGGCCAGAGCTGGTCCAGCAGCACAAGGGAACCTGGACAACCTTGTTTTATTGTTATAACTGATACTTCATTTATTGTACTTTAATTACTATTATTATTATTATTATTATTATTATTATTATTATTTAAAATCATTGATGGAACTTAATTCAACTTAACTCCAAGCCTTGTTAAAACTTGACAAGTCAAGTCATTGATTTGTTTTGAACATTTTATTCCTAAACTTTGCACCAACATAAGCTCCTTGCGTTAGAATGAATAATGATGAGTTGCCATTTAGTTACTCTATTAATTCAAGTGTCCAATAGGTCAAAAATGCTAATATGCAGAAGAATAAAATCAAAAAATATATATAACGATTACACTTACAAAAAAGAAATATTCTGGAATATACTTTGAGAACTAATGATAGACAGGTTATAATCTAATAATCTAATCTCATTGCATTCAAGCAAGTTCCTCTGGATTATCAATCCCAGTGAAGGAGGTGTGGCCTCCAATGTTCGTCTCATCACTATAAAACGATGTGCGGCTTCTGACAGTAAAGGAGGTCTCGAACATCACGAAGCGAGAATTTTTTCCTTTCATTTACTGTAAATAACCCAGTTTTTGCAAAACGGGATACATTTTTATGACTATCAAAACAGCAATAAATCATATAGTATTGAATGCTTTGCTGCCTAAATGAATCTTTCATACATCGGATCATTAATCATGTATCGTCTCTGAAGGAGTGATACACACGCCTGCCATAAGCCATTAGCTGTGGCGTAGCAGTGGGGCAATATCCCCCTCCATGATCTGCATTCATTCCTATAGGCCTCCTGTGATCTGAAGCATGAAAAGGGAAAAAAAAAGTGATGGATCCTGCTGAGAGACCAGATAAGAGGAATGGACACCCACTAGCTTCCTCTTGTTCCTTCCATATGCTAATGATGCTTGTATTCACCAATGTAATTGAGGTCGAACGCATACATGTGTTGGAATTAAAATAGCCATACTTGTTGACATCCGTCCAAGCAGATGGAACACTAATATTCATTTAACTACTACATATTTTCAAAACCCCAGGGTCCATGGTTCTGTCATGGTTATCTTCAGTGACCAATTAATTCACTTGTCTATTTATCAATCCTCTTTTCTCCCTTTATATTCATGACCTTTGACCACCCCCCCCCATCCCACCAAATCCCATAAGAATTGCTGTAAATAAGTTCAAAAATGAAGCCAATTTCTGATATTGAGCTCCACTTTCCCTTTTATTCCTCCCTTGGTATTGCAGACAGCCAGACATAACTACATTCTACATTCACGACTGTATCAGCAGATGTATTTTGCATGTGTCCTGTTTTGCACTGTGCTTTTTACACTCCTGTGTGAGTTTAAACAGTGCATCAGCAGATGTGAGGCCTCTGTTTGGCAATGTTATTCATAGTTCGGTTCCCCTGCCGTGCAGAACTAAAGTAGAGATGTATTGCCCTGTGGATCCGTTTCAGCCATTAGCTCTGAACACAGCAGCTGTTAGCAGGCAACGGATGCAGGATCACGGGGAGAATGCGCACTCTTTCTCTCTCTCTCACACACATACACACACACACACATGCAGACACACACGGACTCACAGTGAAAATCTCCCTTATGTTCAATGCAGTAACATTCGACTGCTTTTGGCCTGGAGATACGCCTCATGTCCCAATTACTATTCGTATCCGAATCAATCATGAGTGCACTTCGGTGACAGAGTGTGATTCTGTCGCTCGATCCACAAACAAAAAACACACAGGTGATAAAGTGTGTTTAGCATGTCACTATCTTAATTGTTTTAAATAGTGTGGATCCTAATTAATACATGCAAACTAAGCCTAATTGCCCACTACTAATGGGCCATGGGCTTATCTCAACATTTATCATAGCTCCTGCTCAATAGTGAAAAAAAAAAAAAAGACTTTAAGTGCACTTGATTGATGCTGCTGTTAGAAAGAAACACAAACGCATGGAAAATGTGACATAATGAAAATTAAATGAAAGTAATTAAACGTGACTTTTTTTTTTTTTGTTAGATATCTCTAGTGTATTGAATGTAATTACTTGGGAAACTTTCTATATGCACAAAGTTGCTAGTGTATTAGATGCTCCTGGCTTGTATCGTGCCGGTTCCAACATGCACTTTATGGGTCTATATTTATAGGCTCTAGTCCATCTGTTCCTCTTTTTCCAAGACTGTCAATGTTAACCTTATCATTAAAAGCTAACAGAACATTAAAGAAAACATTTTGTCCTTGACACTTCAGGCTATATTTACCTTGGCGCATTCTTAAAGTGTCCGTAATGCTTGTTTCGGATGTCAAATACGACAGCCTTGTGATCACTACAGTGTGTCGCTTACATGCGATTACAATTCTATTAATTAAACAGGGACGATACAGTGAAATATTGTCACATGCAACGCACATTTAGTTCTAGCTAATTGCAGCTCCTGTCCCTGGTTAGCTTTTACTACAGGAGCTGATATTGTCTAAAGCATCGTACACAACATGATGATCAAAAGAAATTTTAAAGGCCTATGTTGTTGTTGTTAGTGGCTTAGTGGTTAGTACTGTCACCTTGCATCTCCAGGGTCCGGGTTTGATTCCCACCCCGGGTTTGTGTGTATGGAGTGTGCATGTTCTACCCATGCATTGTGGGTTTCCTTCGGCCATAGTGTGTGACTGTGTGTACGTTTGTTTACCCAGTAATGGATCGGCACCCCGTCCAGGGTGTACAGGACCCTGCCTCGTGCCTTAAGTCTCCTGAGATAGGCTTCAGACCCCGCTCGACCCTGTATGTAGGCTAAAGCGGTATAGACAATGAGTGTGTGTGTTGATGACGATGATGTTGTTGTTGTCGTTTTCTATGTTTAATTGTCCAGTTTTCTATATTTAATTGTCCGGTTGTGGTGGTAGACTATCCTCCATAAGGGTCAACATGCTACTGTATGAGATGCTTTTCAGCTCACCACATTTGTAACATAGTATATTTAATGTGTTTTTTTTTTTCTCAAATGTCATTTTTCCTCAATACTATTGAGCTCTTATAGTAAGTGCTGCGTTCTGTTTACAATCTTAATTTGTTTGCCTTTTACTGTAATTAATGTCTGACCAAATGTCGGTCTGCATACAATAACGTTACAGTTGCAACTTCCTGCTTCTCCAGCGGCAATAAAACTGCGCGCTGTGATTGATTGACTGAAGATTTCACAAGGCAAGCCTATTTATGTAGTTAAAATAATTTTTATAAATGTGAAAATTTATGCCATTTTCAAAATAGCATTTTCATATTTCACAGCGATGCCATATCAAAGCCTTCAGATCCATTATTTTCCAATTATTCTTTGTTTCTATAATGACATTACAGGGTTTATTATGAATGATGAAGCCTGGCAACAGGCTTTATAATTAAGAATACATCCACAACACTTTATATCAGTATTATGCATTATAGTAAAAGATGGCATGTACCATATTGTAAAAATTATAAAAGTATACTTTTTCATTTTAAGTATTATATAAAATAAACACAGTATATACATATTCTGGTGACACACATAGTTTGTAACCTTCATTAACAATATTTTGGAACAGACTATAAGCAGAAAACATCAGCGTTTATGATAACTATGCAACAATGTGTAACGTATTTACAGTAATATAAAAAATGTAATCACTGTAGGGAAGTTCGGTAGTCGAAAGTTTAGGCACCCTTTGATAAATAAAATATTTTGGTTATTTTTTTTAATTGAAAAGATGTTAACACAGTCTATCTTGGTAATGGAAAAAAAAATGCACAATATTTTCAGTAAACATTGATGCATAGTTACTTCTTATGCCATAAACTGAACAGAAATAAAAAATATAAACATTATTATGGCACTGTGCAAAGGTTTGGGCACCCTAAGAGTTCCAGGGACTCAGATTCTTCATTAAGGTTTCAGACCTTAATCAGCTTGTTAGATCTGATGCATGGCAACAGCTGTCATTAGTCAATGCCAATTTCAAAGCTTTACAAATACTTTGACTCTTCAAACCTTGTGCACACACTTGTGGGCACTCAACAACCATGGGTTCTTCTAAGAAGCTGTGTAAGACTCTGAAAATGAAAGTTATTCATGCCCACAATGCAGGAGAAGGATACAAGAAGATAGCAAAGTCTGATGTCTGCCTGCAGTTTCCACAGTGAGAAATGTAATTAAGAGATGGCAGTTCAGTGGAACTGTGGAGGTCAAGATGAAATCTGGAAGACCAAGAAAACTCTCAGAGAGAACTGTTCGTATGCTGGTCAGGAAGACAAATCAAAACCAGCATTTGACTGCAAAAAAACCTGCAGGAAGATTTAGCAGACTCAGGAGTGGTGGTGCCCCATTCCACTAGGCAGCGATGCTTGGACAAACAAGACCTTCATGGAAAAGTCAGTAGAAGAAACCCTTACCTGAGTCTCCATCATGAAAATCAGAAGTATGCACCAGAACATCTACAGAAGCCTGATGAATTTTGGAAAAGAGTGCTGTGGACTGATGAAGTTAAAATAGAACTCTTTGGCCACATTCAGCAGGAGCAGCATGTCATGAGAAGAACATTAAGCATGGGGGTGGATCTATCATGCTTTGGGGTTGTGTTGCAGCCAGTGGCACAGGAAACATTGCATGGGTGGAGGGAAGAATGGATTCCACTAAATACCAGCAAATTTTGGAAGCAAACATCACACCATTTGGAAAAAAAAGCTAAAGCTGAAAAAAGGATGGCTTCTACAACAGGACAATGATCCTAAACATCTTGATACCTTCAAAAGCCTCAAGTTGAAGGTTTTGGAATGGCCATCACAGTCCCCTGATTTAAACATAAAAACAAAAAGCTGTGATATCTGCCAGAGGAGGTGTTACTAAGTACTGATTATGTGGGGTGACCAAACCTTTGCACAGTGCCACAATAATGTTTGCATTTTTTTTTCTTTGTTCAATTTATGACATAAAATGTAACTATGCAGCAAATGCTTGCTGAAAATATTGTGCATTTTTCCCATTTCCAAGAGAGACTGTATTAACGTCTTTTCAATTAAAAAAATCACCAAAATCTGTTATTTATCAAGGGGTGCCTAAACTTTTGCATAAGACTGTATATACATGTTGAGATATTGTAGTTCGAGTTTTAGAGACGAAATTTTCCAATGTGTTTTCCAGAATATTTAAGTATGTATCAGGCACATGATAGTTGAGTTTAGTGATTAGCATTCCTCCACAAGGCGGGCAGCACTGTCCCAGCTGGGGCTCCTTCCCAAAATCAAGCTCATCAGTGAGTAAACACAGCATAACGCTGCTCAAACAAGACTTCCCCAAACACTGTAAGTTCGCTTCCCTTTCTCCTTCTCTCTCTTTCCCTTCCTGCATTGTCAACCTTTCTGAAAGAGTTCAATATTGTCCCTTGAGTGAGTCAGTACCTTTTGTTGCTCCCATTCGTGGAAGGATGACAAAGCTGTCACTGTTTTATCAACAGCTACAGTTTTGCATAACAATTCTCTCCCTACTGTAACTCCAGCTTAACCAGGCTCTCCACATGCTAATCACACGGCTAGTCATTGTAGCACAGCAGCTTATTGTCCCTCCTCTTAATTGCTTTACTGAACAATGACAAATAATTTTTTAGTTACATTTTTATCAGTTATTTTTTTCCTTGTGTGGATGCACAAAATAGATCATAGCTTTTTGTGCATGGTGTTATTCCTGGAAATCATTTGTTTAGGACAGTTATTCAAACATTGTGCTCCCATTGTCTGACATGTCAAAGTATATACCATCAAAAGGTGGAGAGACTTTGGGAGACTTTTTTTTTTTTCAGGTCTGGTAACCTGGTAAACAGGTTTAACTCTAGTGAGGCTTTCAAATGGAAAACCGTTTTCATGCACTTGTACCATATGTTTTGAAGGGGTTGAATAGTTCTGTGTGGCACAGTGTATTAGTGGTTAGCACTGTCCCCCTGCACCAGGGTATTGATTCCCGTCTCGGATCTGTATGAATGGAGATTGCATGTTCTCCCCATGCTTGGTGGGTTTCCTCTGGGTACTTTGGTTTCTTACCACAAACCAGATGAATAGCATATCCAGGTTATACCCCACCTGGTGCCCTAGGACTCCAGGACTCCCACAACCTTATATACAGGATAAACTGGTATTGAAAATGAGTGAGTGAGTGAATAGTTGTACCATAAGTGAAATAGATGCTACAGTACATTCAAATACCCAGTTAGCACACGCACTTACACACATCTAGACAACCCTGGCACAATAAATCTCAATAATGCCAAATGCAGCTTTACTGCTAATTGGGAAAATGTCGGCACAACCTTTTTTCTTTTTTTTTTTTTTTATCACCTCCAAAGTCTGGCCGTGAGACCATGCATCCAGGCCAGATTCAAGAGCTTCCTGCCAAACCTTTTGAATCTCATGCAGTATATGTATACATAAAAACAGCTCAAGTAATATAATTGTGTTTATTCTCTTCATTTCATTTCATTTGGTGTTGTGGTGTAAAATAAAAGTTAAACTTTAAATATCTGGGGCATTCAACTGCATTGCTTCCATTGCACAGTGAAAACACCGAGTCTCCAGTGGGTACACTCTCACCATAGCTGGACAGCTGAAGACTAATAAAACATCAAATGGTCTTTTTCCAATTGTCAGCTTTCCAGTTCCAATGAGCTTGTGCTCAATGTAGCCTCAAATTCCTGTTCAGGGATGACAGGGGTGGAAGCCGACATTGTCTTCTTTTGTTGCAGCTCTTCTGTATGTGTTTTTGGCATTTGTTCACTCTAGGGTTCCTGTTCACTAGACCCAGTGTTGCCATTCTCCTTTTAACCTTTACATTAACCAATAAGGTGAGTTTGTGTATGAATCAGTAATTCAAGGCATTTGAAGTAACTTTTGTAAAATTGCAAGCATTGGAATTTCTTGAACTTTATTGCAATGTGTCATGAAGTCCCAGTGTACATCCTGGCTGCTGAACACTCATAATCCCAAAACACATGTACTCACTAACCTGATTACTGATTCCAAGCACCTTGACTCAATCATTCCCTCACTCAAAAATGCACATTTGGCCACTGTCAAGTACTCCGCTCTGTGTTATTTATTGCCTATAGGTCTATAGGTCTTTTCCACCTGATGTCATGATGTATGTCCGCCATGGTTCCTCCTACTCCTGGATGGCATAAGGGACGTTACTTACTGGATGATGGTGCCAAAACCCACATTCAAAACCGGTTACGGAAGTAGTTTCAGCAAGTAAACAAATCTAATAATGTTATGTTACCTGAATTAACTCTTTTTTTTTATAACTTTTCATTCAAATTACCCATCTATTTTGTGTCTCACAGCTAACTACAAAGCTAAACTAGTTTTTAAAAAAGTTTTTAATCCAAAATCCCTCTTTTAACTCTAATTAAGGGCACTACTTGGTGTGTGGAACAAGGGATTCTACACCCTACATAGCGCAGAAGCTTTACATTTCACGCTATTTGGGATTAAACCTCAGACCAGTTAGTTAGCGATTATATAATGTCAATATTAGCTCTCGTCACATGCACATCATTATTTGATGTGTAGAAGCAAGCTTATTCCATAACATCAATTCATTTGCAGCAGGAGCACTGAATGAGCTAATGCTAATGGTAGCATATCAAATCCAGGACTAATCACATATTTGCACACAATCGGAGGTAATCAGGTTATGACAACAAATTAAACTTTTGCAAATGAATATCCTTAATACCTTCTGCATCCATGTCCACCACAACATCCTTCTTATTAATTAGCAGAACAGAAGCTACCGAATGCTAGTTTACTCTTTTATCTGTGTGACAAAGCAAAGTTTCTTTAAGAGAATCATTGCTGGTGATGAGGCACGGATTCATCGCTATGAGCCTGAGACCAAACGGCAGAGTATGGAACGGAAACGTCCTCAATCGCCAACCAAGAAAAAGTGCACAAGTCAACCATCAGTTGGAAAATCCATCAATGCTTACAGTTTCCTTGGGTTCCTCAGGGCCAGTATTGGAACAGTATCAGGAAAAGGTTCAACAGTCAACATCATTACATCGAGAGGCTTATTGAAGAGCTGAAGCCTAACTTTCGGAGTAAATGCATAACCCTGCTATTCAAGGGTGTTGTGTCCTTGCATGGCAATGCACGTCTGCACACTCCTGCTCACACTGCACAACCTTTGTTTTGGGATGGTAAAGTATCTTCCGAACAGTCCTGATCTTTCTCTATCAGGCATAAGGGACTGTTTGGTCCCCTGAAAACAGCTCTACAAGGACAAACTTTACTTTTGATGAAGAAGTGAAGACAGTGCTGCATTTGTGGCAGCCCAGTCCAAAAACGTTTTTTAATGAGAGAATAGAAAATTGTTGCCAGGTGTGTAAAACTAAGGAGATTATGTTGAAAATGTACGCATTTGTCTTTTCTAAAGGTTCGTTAAAATATTAAAACAGCCAGATTGAGGATAATTTTTGACTTACCTTCTTACATAGCTGTCCACTGTTGCAAGCGACGTTATGTCCAGTTGACCTTATACTGACTGCGAAAGGTCTATAGCAAGCCATTGTTTTAACTTTGTAATCCTGAAACTTGGTACTGATCTTGGTTCTGGCTTTCCCTGACTGTGATTCTAGTCTAGTCCTGATAACACTGCTTGCTTATAACCTGATCATCATCTCTTATTCATGGTTGTACCCATGTGGATGTGTTTGGTTATATTTTTTGCTCGATAATAATAAATATTATTCCTATTTGCATCTGCCACTTCTTTATTTGACTGTACAGTTTAGCTTTAAATAACTTGGAAAATATATTCCGTTTCTAATTATAGTCAGTCGAGTCTTGCCAGCTAAGTAACATCATAAAAAAAAAAAAAAGAGTAAGTTTTAATATTGATTAGTCACAGGAGGGAAGTTGTGTGAAAGGAACTTGAGCAGAAGCTGCTTATTAAATGATGAGGGATTAAATAAATTGTTACAAGTAGGGGGTCCTGACTGTTTAAACCTGATGTGTTTAAATCACATTCAAGGACAGCTGAAAGTAGCGGTTGCTCATAAATGACATAGTGCTGATGTCCTCCCAATTAGTAAACAAGCAGGATGTAACATCATTGAGAGGTAATTTGTACACATCATGCCAATGTATGTGTACTATCTCAGATGAGTCATGTTCACTTTGTTGACACAGGGGGGGAAAAAAAATCTATTTAGACAACATGTTTCGGGCTTCACGACACTCTCTGTTTATTTTTTATAGCAAGTTTGTTGGTTCTGACTCAATCTTGATGTTATCTCCATATGGGTAAACCCATGGAAGTTCAACATTAATTAGTGTGATAACTGTACTGAGTGCTTTCTTAGAAATTCACTAACACATTTGCTGAAACGTCTGAAATGTTGCCATTCCTGACAGTTTCGATTGTACTGTCCATGAACCTTTATATTACTGTATCTTTCTTCATATTCTCAACCATTAGCTTAAGCTGAGCATCCATATGGTGTTGAATCTGTGTATCATTCGTTAATTTGTTTTCAATTAAAAAAAAAACACTCATTTTCTTTCTTTCTTTTTTGGTTTAGTGAGTATAGTTTAGTTTAGTTTCATCCTAAAGAGCATGCATAATGTTGTCCTATTTAAAAAAAAAAGACATTAGGGTATACAACCTGAATGTTTTTCTAAAAAAAAAATTAATTATTTTGATTATTAATTTATTCTTTTTTTTATTTAAAGAATGTCAAAATGTATAACATTTGTGTGAATGTGGTGCCGACATGCAATGGGTTGGCATCCCATTCAGCCCAGTGCCCAGAGCTCTGTGTTACTGTTTGTAAAAACCTCTTAGTCATTGCCAATGCTGTCAGGATTTCAGCATTCTATAGTGGGTTAGACTTCTTTGGTCCAATGTAATACAACAGGCCTTTAAATTTTACATGAAAATATGTTAACAGTCTAGAATTAAATAAATGGATGTTATTTGGAACATAGAAAACAAAACATTATTAGCAAAGAATAATATAGTTTTGGAAATATGTTTTCAATACTTTATAGCATCTGTTTAAACTTGATTGATTTTACAGTTTTTAACATAAATTATTACTTAACAAGTTTGATGCATGATGCAGCATGATGGTGTAGCAGTTACAACATCCAGGGTCTGTGTTCATAGAGTTTGCATGTTCTCCCCATGCTTGGTAGGTTTGCTCCAGGTTCCTCCCACAGTTAAAAAAAAAAATGCAGATTACATAGGTTTGTGCTTTGTGATGGACTGGCACCCCCCATCCAGGGTATACCTCACCTAGTGCCCTGTGTCTCCTGGCACACGAGTCTCCTGTACCAGATAAGTGGTATATAGAATGAGTGAGTGACTGAGTGAGTGATTTTATCCTTTTTTTTTTTATTTCATGATTGTTTTGTAGAAAGTACTTAGCTAAAGTTGTTATGCTCATGTTGAGCTCACGGAAGCTCATTTTCCATTTTCAGTACTGTTAACTCTAAATGTCTAAAAGCCATGCCCCTAAAAACCCAGTGTAGTTTTATTTAAACCCGAGAATGGTTTAAGTGAAGCTCCTCAGAGAGTTACATGCTTGGTTACTCTAAACAACATGAAAAATCACCATACTCTTCAGGTAACAAATAAAATAATAATAATAATAATAATAAGAAGAAGAAAACTATCCAGCACAGCACATGAAGAAACAAATAAAAATGCCAGCGACTCCCTACTCATATCCATTTTTTTCCATTTCTGACTCGAGCACAAAATTGGAAATCAGAAAACAAGCCCTTATCTATTTTTCCATTTTAGTTTTGAAAACAAATATTGGAAAAACCAATAGGGTTTTTTGGCCTTATGTTGAAAACCTAACAAATGAATAATACACAGATTAAAGTTATCACAACTTTGTATACAAGTGTGTGTGTGTCTGTGCTCCTTATTTCGAAAGCATAAATCCACAAGCTCCATTTGAACACCAACAAAAGTATTGTCTGGAATAAACCACTTCGGTATCACTAATAACACTATACACATTCCCAATTTTCTTGTCACGGTACACCATCTCCCCACTAGTTGCTATGATTTTCTCTAACCTTTTATTCCCAGCCTGACCTCATCATGTACTTAGGCCTATGTTTCCCCTTCATCCTCGTATCTGCATGTAAACACAGAGCTGAGAGCCTCATCGACGACACACAGCCACGTTACTGCCATGCAGCAGCTCCATTATCACTCACTCTCTCCAATCTCCATGATTCACCTGTTCCTCGCCAGTGCGGCTGGACCGGCGCAGTCGCTCATGAAGTGTGTGTTGGGACAAGCTCGTCACGTTGTGCTGCACACTCCAGCTGCTTGTGAAGTGTGTGTTCAGGAGCTCATCACAGCACAGGTCAGGTGTGGAGTCAGGGGTGACGGGTGTGTGCTATCAGACGAAATGAATACTCAGAGAGACATAATGACTAACCAACCACCCCCCCCCCCCCCTGCAATGATGTCACATTGCTGCAACAGAAACACACACACACACACACACACACACACACACACACACACACACACACACACACACACACACACACACACACACACACACACACACACACACACACAGGGCTGAGGGAAGAGATCTGGAGTGATGAGAGGAGGATGCACCAACCCCCACAACCCATTTTTTAAATATTGCCATATCAGTGAATGATTGACAGTTGCCATGGAGACAAGGGGCCTCTGGAGGGGTGGCTCGGTTACCTCAGCAGCTTCTTATTAAAGCGATAACAGGGACATTCCTATACTGCTCACACTCACGATCATGCACACACACACACACACACACACACACACACACACACACACACACACACACACACACACACACACACACACACACACACTCTCTCTCTATATCT
>JAAGKR010010323.1:9960-23204 GCA_011419295.1 Clarias macrocephalus | reverse complement strand
TTTTTTTTTTTTTATCTTCTTTTAATTTTGTGAAGCTGCTTTGAGACAATGACCATTGTTAAAAGCGCTATATAAATATAATTGAATTGAATATTCTGCCACACTTCGGTTCAACTGCAAGGTTGGCATTACCATTTTTTTTATTTCCTAATAACCTATGACCACAGTTTTTCTTCATGCTTAACAACATTAGCAGTTTATCTTGGTGAGTCTCCTGAATGTCTTCTACATGTGGCCAGGTTGACCAGCTCCTATAGAGTGTTTGGTTTTGTGCGCTTCTCATTTCCTCAGGCAGCCACCATGACCATCAGAGAGATGCAGGGAAGGACATTGTTCAGAAAGCTGCTGCACATCACTCTGATTCAACATAAAGAGGAGAGATGGGCTTCTCTCTCTAGTCAGGGGGCTGTGGCTGTTCAAAATTCCAGTGGTAATTCTGAATTTTTTTTTATATCGAGCACCTGACTTGTGCCTGTGCACAACTTTTTCCTTTGAAAGTGCCTTTCCACCCATAGTTGATTGTTTGCTTCAGTTGCACTACCAGGGACCGTTATGCTCCAACTTTTCATGCTGAGCCAATCAAAATGACCACATCTGATCACAGTTGAAAGTCAAACTTCTTTGTGTGCCATTGAGAAGGTGATTAGCGTCATCTGATTGAGTTTGCAAATCATTGTTAAAGGGGATGATCCTTTTCCAAATCAATTTTTCTCTTTTTTATTTTTACAATTTTTCTATTTTTTTCTGACTGTCACGGTATGCCAGGTCACACCCACGCCTCGAGCCAAGCCATGATCACCCACAACTCCTTTGCACATTCCAGTCCGCTGCTTCCTTTTTGTCGCCTCAATGATCGGCTCGAGAACACCTGTTCCGCATCTCATTCATCACTCTGCTCTATATAACTCTCTCTCAAACAACCATTCCTTGACGAATTATTGCATGCTCCCAGCCCAGTGTCTTCTGCCTTTTGCCAAGTTTTTGCCTCCCCGATTACGTTTTTGCTTCACAAATTGATTTGTTCACTACACTAACTGATTTACCAGCTTTGATCTTTCACTTCCATTTTTGACTACGACTACCTAAATCTCCAGAATTATTAAAACTTGAATTACAGGTGTGCTTCCGAATCCAAGTTCAATCACCAGCGCTTCACCTCACAACCCTGAACTCCTTATGTGTGCTCTCACTCTGTGCATCAGATACTGCATGCGTTCTGCACCTTTGATCTCTGATCCCTCTGCCTGTTGCTGCTCTCAACCTCCGCATTGGATTCGACACACACGTTGCAGCCTTGATCTCTTCACACAGCCGCTCTCATTCTGCGTGTTGGACACTGCACACACTCTGCAGCTCTCATCTCCTAACCTTTGTCTACAGCTGCTCCCAATCTGCACAGCTGCCCACCTCAAACTGCACTCCAGCTACTGAATCTCTGCTTAAAGTTTTTCTTTTTCTCTATACTGCACATTCCTCATTAAAACTCAGTCCAATTTGTTGTGTCTGCTTTAGGGTCCTCCACGCCTGCGCGGCACAGTCGTCACCCAGTGACAGAATAATTTGGCCACCATTGACCCAGCGGACCTGGGACAACCCAGGACCACCTTGGAGTCACAGGACACCCTCCTTGGCACACACCAAGGAGAAATTCAGCAAGCCAACCAAAACCTGGGGTCTATGACTGACACCTTCACTGCACTGACTTCCCGTGCGGTAAGAGTACAAGTCTCATCACCCCCAGCTCCAGCTGGCAGGGTCTCATCACCCCGAGCTCCAGCCGGCAGGGAGGCAGCCGGGCAGATGCTAAGGCTCCGCCAGAGTACACGTTCAGCCTATGAGTCTATGCTTTAAAGAGTCCACCATTGTACCTGTCCCAAAGAAACACCATATTGCTTCCCTCAAAGATTATCGCCCTGTAGCTCTAACTTCAGTAGTGATGAAGTGCTTTGAGCGCCTGGTCAAAAACTTCATTTCTTCACTTTCTGACACACTGGATGCACTGCAGTTTGCAGACCGCCCAAACTGCTCAACTGATGATGCCATCTCTCACCTCATCCATACATCACTCACTCACCTGGACACTTTTGTTATTATGTTAAAATGATCTTTGTTGACTACAGCTGAATGATTAACACTATAACTCCCTCCTGGGACTCCCATGTGTTAGTGGACCTCCAACTTCCTAAATGGCAGACCACAGGCAGTAAGGATGGGCAGAAATGTCTCAGCCTCCTACGTCCTCAGCATTGGAGCCCCCCAGGGTTGTGTTCTAAGTCCCCAGCTGTACTCATTGTACACCTACGACTGCATAGCTACTACCAACTCTACCATCATCATTACGTTTGCAGATGATACCACTGTGGTGGGCCTGATCTCTGACAAGGATGAGATGGCCTTTCTGGAGGAGATTAGGAATCTGGAGAACTGGTGCCAGAGGAACAACCTCCTCCTGAACATCAGCAAGTCAAAGGTGTTGATAGTTGACTTTAGTAGTAAGCAGGAGAGGAACTACCAGACCCCCATCATCAATGAGAGCCCAGTGGTGCTGAGCGCATCATCTGCACCAAGCTCCCTGACCTACACTCGATCATCAACAAGCTGTGCTGGATGAGGCCAGGAAGATTATGAAGGACTTCAGCCACCCCATGAAAGAATAAAGTTATGTTAAAACCAAGCACACCATTGTTTTTCTTGTGAAATTCCCAACACGTTTGATGTGTCACATGACCCTCTTCCTATTGAAAAAACAAAAGTTGGATCCAAGATGGCCGACTTCCAAATGGCCACCATGGTCACCACCCATCTTGAAAAGTTTGCCCCCTCACATATACTAATGTGCCACAAACAGGACATTAATATCACCAACCATTACCATTTTATTAAGGTGTATCCATATAAATGGCCCACCCTGTATAACAGCATAACTAAAAGGGAGAGCCAGAAGGAAACACAGACATGAGGGCTCCCTGAGATGTAAAGCAACCAATCACCTCACCGTCAACAAACCTGAATGATCAATGAGAGTGGGGAAGACAACATCTAAACATACCAGTTCACCAGAATACTCTATGTCCATGAGTCCCCCAGATCTGCTCCTTTACCTAAGACTGATCTATTTACAAAAATGCTTGGCTAAATAAATAGGTTTTTAGCCTAGACTTAAACACAGAGACTTAATAGGAAGACTATTCCATAACTTTGGGGCTTTGTAAGAAAAAGCTCTGTCCCCTGCTGTAGTTTTAATAACACGCGGTACTGACAAGCAGCCTGCATTCTTTGATCGAAGTAGGCGTGGCGGATCGTAGGACACTAGCAGTTCACTCAGATACTGCGGCGCGAGACCATTTAGTGCTTTATACATCAAAAGTAGTATCTTAAAATCGATGCAATATTTCACAGGGAGCCAATACAGTGCAGATAAGATAGGGATGATGTGCTCGTATCTTCTGGTTTTAATGAGGACTCTCGCTGCTGCATTCTATACTAACTGAAGCTTGTTTATACACCTAGTTGAACAACCAGACAGTAAGGCGTTACAATAGTCCAACCGTGAGGTGATAAAAGCATGAACTAGTTTTTCTGCATCGTTTAGTGACAATATATTTCTTATCTTGGCAATATTTCTAAGGTAAAAGAAAGCTATCCTTGTAATATTATCTACATGTGCTTCAAATGAAAGGCTGGAATCTTTAATCACACCAAGGTCTTTTACTGTTGCACTTGATGGAACAGAAAGGCCATCCAAAGTTACAGTGTGATCAGAAAGCTTACTTCTAGCTGCTTGTGGTCCTATGACTAGAACTTCTGTCTTATCAGGATTAAGCAGAAGAAAATGAATTAACATCCAATCGCTTATGTCCTGCACACATTGCTCAATTTTAGAAAACTGGTTTTTCTCATCTGGTTTTGCTGAGATGTATAATTGTGTGTCATCAGCATAGCAATGAAAACTAATACCATGTTTACGAATTATGTTGCCCAGAGGAAGCATGTAAAGGGAAAAAAGCAGTGGGCCTAAAACTGAACCCTGTGGAACACCAAATTCCACTTGAGAACATGAGGAATGGTCACCATCTAAGTCTACAAACTGATAACGATCAGTCAAATAGGATCTGAGCCACAAGAGGGCAGTTCCCTTAATTCCTATTACATTTTCTAATCTGTGAAGGAGAATACTATGATCAATGGTGTCAAAAGCTGCACTGAGGTCCAGTAGCACAAGTATAGTGACGCAACCCTGATCAGAGGCCCATAGGAGGTCGTTTACTACATTAACAAGTGCTGTCTCTGTGCTGTGATGAGGCCTAAATCCTGACTGATACAGGTTATTTATGCTATTTCTATGTAGATGTGAACATAGCTGCTGTGATACTACCTTTTCCAGAATCTTGGAGATAAAGGGAAGGTTTGATATCGGCCTGTAATTAGAAAGCTGACAAGGGTCAAGGTCAGGTTTCTTGATTAGCGGTTTAATAACTGCTAATTTAAAGGATTTGGGGACATACCCACTGTTGAATGAAGAGTTAATTACTTTCAACAGGGGTTCTGTTATTGCTGGTACTATCTGCTTGAGAAAATGTGTCGGTATAGGATCTAATATACAGGTTAACGATTTTGAAAAAGAGATGAGTGAAATTAGTTCTCTCGCTTCAAGGGGAGTAAAGTATTTTAAGTTCTAATGTGATGTGGTTAGTTTATCTGTATTACTTAAATTGTCTGGGTTCAAAGCCTGAATTTTTTGCCTAATATTTATGATTTTGTTATTGAAAAAGTTCATGAAATCCTCACTACTGCATGATGTTGTTGTGGAGATTTCTGCAGTGGTCTTGTTTTTAGTTAATTTGGCTACGGTATTAAATAAGAATCTCGGGTTGTTTTTGTTATTTTCTATAAGAGTGGAGAGATACGTTGATCTAGCATCACTGAGAGCTTTTTTATAGTTCAGGATGCTCTCCTTCCAAGCTATTTTGAATACTAACAATTTAGTTTGGCGCCATTTTCGAGCGGTTTGTTTTAAAGCACGTGTGGTCATTATACCAAGGAGCGAGTTTCTTATCTCTAATCATTTTCCTTTTAACTGGAGCTACATTATCTAAGCTATAACGAAGTGCTGACTCTAGATATTCATTCGCCTGTTCGAGTTCTGTGAAGTCAGATGGAGATCCAATCAAAGTTGATAACTCTGGAAGATTATTGATGAAGCCTTGTGTGGTATTTGATGTAAATGTACGTTTAAGGCGGTAGCGCGGTGCTGTGTGTACATTATTACTATGATACGCTTTAATTGAGACAAGATAGTGATCTGAGATAACTTCAGACTGTGGAATTGTGGTTATATTTCCTATACTTAATCCGAAGGATAATATTAAATCTAAAGTGTGACCTGCTTTATGAGTGGGTCCTACTACACACTGATTTACTCCTACTGAGTCCAGTATGGACAAGAACGCTGTTCTCAGAGGGTCTTCTGGATTCTCAAAATGAATATTAAAGTCTCCAGCAATTAACGCTTTGTTTACAGAAACAAGTTTTGAGAGGAAACCTGCAAATTCGCAGAGAAACTCCGAGTACGGCCCTGGGGGTCTGTAAATGATGATTAGCGGATCGACTGAGCTGACTTTATGTTACTATAGAGAACTTCAAATGCATTAAATTAGATTATCGTTATAAATAACTGCGACACCTCCTCCTCTACCAGTTAGCCGAGGCTGGTGTATGTAGCTGTATCCAGGAGGACTCGCTTCATTTAGAGCTACATACTCGTCCTGTTTAATCCAGGTTTCTGTTAAACATAATATATCAAACTCTTGATCTGTGATAGTTTCATTAACAATAACTGCTTTAGATGTGAGAGATCTAATATTTAACAGTCGTAGCTTCAGATCAGAGGTGCGGCTGCGCATTCAGTGTGATCTGAGTTTGTGGTCTTACAGACACAGTGTCAATATGATGAACCCTGAGTGACGAATCTATGCAGCTAGCATACGGTTGGTTTAGCCTGTCTGTCTGCTCCCTGGCGGCGACGAGAAGAGGGAGAAGGGAGGGGTTAATTCCACACGCACACACACAACTCCTGCTTATGTTTTATTTTTACTTTACATTTTATATTAATTATTTTTATGTTTTTTTTTTTTGGCCTGTGGAACGAATAATTTGAGTTTCCATTATTTCTTATGATAAAATCCAATTTGATTTATGAGTGTTTGATATACGAGCCCACTTCTGGAACGAATTATGTTCGTAATCCAAGGTCCCACTGTACCACTATCTTGGAGAACCTATGCTGATCTAGAGCCCTAAGATTACCTGCTATGCCCGGTGCTCTGGCTCCCGGGATACACCTGACCACTGCCGCTAGCGCCCCCTACAGACCGAGCTAATTTCACGTGTCTCAGTATGGAGTCTCCTATAACCGGAGCTCTTTCAGGTTTCTCAGCGGGTGCATCACTGAGGAGAGCGAACCTGTTGGACACGTGAAGCGCAGAAGAGGTGTGCTCCGGTGGGCTAGCCTTAGCGTTAGCTTTGGCTGAACGAGTATGCCGCCGAGCCGTCACCCACTCGCCCCGCTGTGAGGCTCTACTGCCGGAGTCGGGGGCTGGTTATCTCCGCCTGCGGCACCCAGACTTTCCGCTACGGGAATAACGCTGCTCTCGCGCTCTCTAACCCTCTCTAGAGTCTGCACGCGCTCCTCTAATGCTGATATCTTCTCCGTCAGGGTGCTCACTAACACACACTTGTCACAAGTCAAATTATCACTAATGACGGAGGAAGAATGTCTGAACATCCTGCACTCCACACACTGAGCGAGCTGAATCGTCGACATAGTAACGTACCTTTGTGCCGGAGTTGTGATTATTTGCTGATGGATTCACTTGTTGTTGGTCAGATGATATGCGCGTCCCCTAAAAAAGCGCAAAGTTTAGTAAAAATGGGAAAAATATATAATTATAAAAAAACAAAACAAAATATAATCTAAAACGCTGTTACAAACAGACGAGGAACTTTCGCGGGAAGAATACGAAAAACAGGAAGCTATGTCAAACAGGAAGTACGTCGAAGCTACGTCCGATGCAGGTGCGATGTGAATTTTCACTTGGAATAAGACAGGGGTGATGTTCTCGTATCTTCTGGTTCTAGTGAGGACTCTCGCTGCTGCATTCTGGACTAACTGGAACTTGTTTATGCACCTAGTTGAACAACCAGACAGTAAGGCGTTACAATAGCATGAAACGCTTTTTTCTGCATAATGTAGCAACCAGGTCTGATACGATTCCTCAAGTAACTCGAGTAATTCGATTACAAAAAATGATTGAGGCAAAATCTTCTGCCTCAAAGCTTCTTTTAATTAATTTTAAAAGCTTGCGTTATGTTTTTGCGCAATTATTTGTTTGGCGTGACACGGCGCGCTTCCGGATGCAAGCCGCCAGTAAACACAGACGAAGAAGAAGCGCTTGCGTCACACACAACGCGGAAGGAGACGCTAACAATTAGCGCTGTATCGATTCGAGGGAACGTCCTGTTCGGGCTGTGAAATGGAAAGAAGCGATAAAATTATCAGCGAGGCCAAGAGAAGAAGAAAGCAGCAAGAACGTTTTTTTTGATACTTAAAGTCATTTGAAATATATTTAGAATATAAGAATGTATGGCTGTAATGCACTTAATTCATCTCAGTCAACTTTAAGCTCTTCCTTGTATTGTGAATAATGACAATGTTTATTTTTGATAAAATGCTGTATGCATTAAAAAAATGTAAGTCGATTTTTCTCCAAAAAAAAAACAAACAATTGATCTTTGTTTCTCTTATATATTTTACATCGCTGTTTAATTAAGCAAAAGTAAATTTTATCCAATTACTCGATTAATCGATTAAATTTTTGAAGGAATCCTCGATTACTAAAATATTCGATAGCTACAGCCCTAGTAGCAAACAGTCTATTCCTTATCTTGGGAACATTTCTGAGATGAAGAAGGCTTTCTTAGTAGCGTTATCTAAATGAGCTTCAGATGAAAGTCTGGAATCAATAATCATAATGTGGAAAACTTGAAAGAGTCTGAAAACTGTATGTGGTCGGCTGTAAGCTGCAGTTCTCCAAAAATTAGCTCTTTGAAGGTCCCATATTTTACTGTTTCTTTAAAAAGTTAACATACGTCTCAAAAAGTGTGTGTGTGTGTGTGTGTGTGTGTGTGTGTGTGTGTGTGTGTGTGTGTGTGCACGCACGGTCATCAACCATAAAAGATTTACAGATGCTGTTGCCGAACTCCACTTCTGGGTCATTGACTCTCCTAATAACCAGCTTTATTACTCTCTCACTTTTTATTCCCTCTCTCTGACCAAATAGTGTGTGTGTGTGTGCGCGTGTGTGTGTGTGTGTGTGCGTGTGTGTGTAATGAAAAAAAGGAATGCTGTTTAATCTCCTGCTGTTTGTTACGAAGTTTTCTTGTTGTGAAATCATCTTTACGCCTCAGCAGATCTCAGACGGCGTCTGTGAGTTTTGTATCACAAAGACAAAACTACATTTACGAGTTTATAATAATTCTGTGGTTCGCTTTTGGCCCATCACATAGAAGTGATCCATTCCTGCAGCTGACGCTGTTCTGTCTCACGAGAGGAATGAAAATCGACCCGACAATCACAGTGACACTAGGGCATCGTGTCCGTCTGTGAGCTCAGGTATGCAGAAGAGGGCGGATAGCGCTTTCCTCACAATGTGTTAGTGTCTCAGTCAAATCATATGAGAATCTTCACCATCCCAGTTATTAGCTATTATGTGATCAGGAGGGGAAAAAGTATGTATAGCTGCTGTCAAGAAAGTGTGTTTGTCATTCTAGCTGTTTAACAATAGTGAGTTTATTACAGATTAACCTGCCAAGTAATGTTAATTTAATCTGAAGTAAAAACTGCTATAAACTCATGATTATGATTCTCAGTATGGAATTCATGGTTTATTCATGGTTTATTGATGGCATGAGTGGTCAGGTTGGCACTTTGTCCCGTCCTGAACTTGTAGTTTACTGGAATTTCGTACATAAGTTCCCAGTTAAGCTGCATTTTTTTTTCATTAGTTAAAACGTCTGAGATTCTGCGTAATCGAGAATCTTGAGGTAAATAAATGAGATTTCTAACGGTCACGCCTTTGGTCACGTAGCATCCGTTTGCGCACGAGAAACATTTGGACAGGAAGTACACGGAGACCTTTACGCTGATGGTTCAGTAACCTTGCCCTTTGCTTTCCCCTCGTCTCTTCTGATCCAAGCTGCAGAACCCGCTGTCTCCATTTTATCTGCTTTCCTTTAGAAATAATTGAATTTCCTCGGCTGTGTTTTTAATTTAAATCAAACGCTGTAACCTTCTGCGGCTGTTTTGAAGCGTTTCGCGTTAACGCTAACTAATTAAAAAAAGGGCCGAGGAGTGATAAAGAAGAGGGAGTAGCTTCCAGCAAAAACACAGATTCTTTTTAATATGACTTGTACAATTTCTACGATAGCCTGAGATTAAAGGAAGAAAACCGACCATTCAGCCTTTTGCACCTCGTTATTTATAGATTTATTTGCTTTATACAGTAGTTGAGCGTCTTTGCTAATTTGTTGGGAGAAAAAGGGGTGAAAAACCCTCCCCAGATGGGTCTCTCGCGGCCCTGCTCGACATTTCATCTTGTTGGATAAAAAATGCTGTAAGCTTTTATAGACGTGTCAGAAATGTCAGGGTTTCTAATAAAACAGTAAACCAGGCTGAAACGCATGAGAGGTTTCAATTCCACATGCATTAGAGCTCCGCACAGAGATAAGTGCTCTCACGGGTCAAATGCTCGTTGCTATGAAAAGGCGATGGCCTAGTAGCCTCTTTACTAGGATTTAGTTTTTTTTTCTTTCCTCCACAGAACAGATCTGGTTGACACCCACATCTGATAATAATAAAAAAAAATAAAAAATGTGGGCAAGGCCGCTGCTTTAGAGAGTCGATGTGGATTAACTGGTCGTTACAATTACTTTAGCTCGGTGTTTACTTTTGATCAAATTTGTCGAAGATGGTTTGTCGGAAAATATTAGCGCAGAAGGTCAGGATACAGGCAAAAAAATATACAAGCTATTTTTAAAATTATTTCAGTTCTCAAAAATATTTATATACATTTATGTACACCTGTGCATCTGCTTGTTAACTCTTAGCTTTTTTTTCCCCCCCTAATTTAGTCGTGTCCAATTCCTCCCCGCCACTAGGGGGCTCCCACATTAAGGCTACACTCCGGCATGTAGACGCGGTCAAGACGAGTCCAAATCAAGCACCAGAATGGGGAAGAAAGGCGATTTACGTCACTTGGAACACGTCATGGTTGTTGCACAAAAATGCACAAAAATCGAACTGAATCGACAGTCTGTGTGTGATTGACAGCCCTCATAATGATGTCATGATTACAGTTTATCCATTTATAATCACATTTACAAACAAGAGTTACAGGTTTGCCTCTGAGCTTTACGAAGCACCGACACTGGAGACTCGTTCTGTAAATGTTGCCTTTTCACCCTATCAACGGTTACACGTGTCTTTATTTTTTGCATTATCAGAGTATCTCATAATTATGGAAGACTACGACTTATTTATTTATGTTTTACTGAAAAGTCTCAATTCCCCTCTGTCCGAGACACGCTGTAGTTCAGGTAAAGCTTTCCTGCCTAGAAATAAACCTTTCATGCATTGCACTACGCTGCAGGTTCATAAATATCAGAGATGATCTCGTACTCCTGTCGGTCTCCTTCCTTCCAGTAGATCGTTTAATCCTTCCAGGAGTTTGGGATGGAGAGTGAGAGCGTGCACACTTCTTCTCCCCTGTTTAATTATTCACCAGCTACCTTTTATCACACCATCGTAAAACCTCTACGAAGAGAAAGTACAGAAGAACTCGTGTAGAAGTAGATGAGTGTGTGGGGCAAAACAAGTTTATACGCTGCAACAGAATGCAATAAACACAACACTAAAAATAGATCTAATGTAATAATATAAGATGGTGCAGTGAAAATATTCCCAGATATGGAGACTTAAGCAGTGTGTCGCGTATGACGTGCCGCTCTGTCGTGTGTAAGCGCGCACGTTCATCCACGTGAGCTTTTAAGCGTAGACCATGTTACTGATCTACATGCTTTTTCTTCATGTCACACGGAGAGAGTGGTTTGAGAGCCGACATATGATGGCAGAGGGCAACGAGAGTAGCTCGATGTGATTTTGACTGGAAGCTGATTTCATCGCCAGCTGCATGAGACCATGCCGGGAAAAGTTTTTTTGTGTTATTGTGTTTAAAGCACATTTTTGTTTGTAGAGTGTAATGATGGAGAACAGTCGTCCCCCCCCCCCCCCCCGACTCTGCTCACTCTTGCTGACCAGTCCCATGTACTTGTGAGTAATCTGTCCCAGTTTCCGAAGAATTCGGCCCACTGAGCTGAGAAGGAAAAAAGAGAAAATCTTTCCCAGACGGATGTGTTCTTACTCCCGTCCTTGACTGCCGGTTTGTCGTTTCATCCTGAAAGGGATTATGAGATACAGATGTGAGATAAGCTTTTAATTTCTGAGACATACAGTATGTAAGTGTTTAATAATTATATTATATTTAATTAATCATATTTCCCAAAATATACTCTGACTGTTCCCCCCCAGGGAGATCTGGACTACTCTTACCTACTCCTGAAGGAATTCTGAATGTTTGCTGCTGAATGAATCACCAATCTCAATGCTTGACTAATTGACTAAAGCTTTAGAAGGAATTTTGAACAATCTCTAGACTTTTGAAAGAATCCTCAGCCATTCCAAAGGTCCCGAAGAAGTTCTCACCAGTCCTAAACTTCATGATGAAATTCTGACCTCTCAAAGCTCATAAAAGAAATTCTCATCAGTGCTGAAGCTCGTAAAGGAATTCTTATAGATTCCAAGCTACTGAGGGGATTTCTATCGACCCCCCCTTGCCTCTGAAGGTTTGCCCCTGAAATTCTGACCGATTCCAAAGCTACTGAATTCTCACCAATCCCAAAGTTCCCAAATGAATCCTGATGAATTCAATAAAATAAAAAAAACTCTGATCCATCAAATTCTGATCAATCCCCCTCCCAACCCCAGTTCTCCTCATTCCCACTCACTGATGAATTATTACTTTGTTAATTCCACTTGCTCCTGAAAAAATTCTGACCAATTCCAATAATAATGGAAAAAAAACAAGAAACTCCTGAAGTAATTCTGGTCACGCTCCTGAAGGAGTTCTCCTCAAATCCACTTGCTCTTGAGGGAGTTCACACTAATCTCACTTGCTCCTGGAAGAATCCATTCTAATCCTTTCTGCTCTGAAAAAATCTGATGCATGCTTCTGTTTTAAAGGAAATCTGACCACCTTCGTCTGAAGGATTTCTTACCAATTCTCTGTTCCTAAACGGAATCTATCCAACTCCTGTACTCCAGCAGGAATTTAAATTCAGTCTCACTGCTTCTGAAGGAATTCTGACCAATGTCTCCATTTTTAAAGGGAATTCTTGCGAATCACAATCACAGCTGAGGGAATTCCGAACAATCCCGTCACCCCGGAAGAAAATCGACTCCATCCTTCAGATCCCGAAAGAAAACCTGACCATCTCTTTGAGAACCTCTACATCCTCCTAAAGACAGTTACAACGACTTGGAGGAATCTGTTGCTTTTCTGAAGGAAATCTGGAGATGAAACTTACTTTTGTAGGTATGAATGTATGAATGCAAAGATAAATAAGAAGATTCTTGTTCCTGCTGGACGTAACAACTGACACCTGTAAACACGTCCACCACGCTGGCTCGTCACCGGAGCTGTCCGGTGTTTAAAGATCCGAATCAGATGCTGCATATCTGATGGCGAAATCATGCCACTTACTATAAAATGAAATGAATAGATGTAAATACACACACTCATAACTTTCTTTCCATGGTAAACTTGACGCATGAGCTCACCAATCTGTAAACCATTTACACAAACGTGCCCTGTTTATATTTATGAATGTAGGCAAAGCTCAGACTGAAGCGGCCATTTATCAGGTGCGTTCGCTTTTCCAGGACACACTGTAGTGCAAGTTTTTATGGGTTTAGTCTCTATAGGTGTGTTTGTCTTTCTAAAAGCTTTTTCTTGTTTGGTTTGGATTTGGGAACACCCTCACTGAACACGGCGAGCGCTAAAGCATCACTTGTTTTTCAGTAGCCTACAGCAGTACACCAAGTTAATTAATTTCATTATTATTATAATAAT
>JAAGKR010010322.1:0-23208 GCA_011419295.1 Clarias macrocephalus | reverse complement strand
TAAGTCATAATTATGAGATAAGGATCTCATAATTATGAGATAGTAAGTCATAATTATGAGATAATAAGTCATAATTATGAGATAAGGATCTCATAATTATGAGATAGTAAGTCATAATTATGTACGGCCCTGGGGGTCTGTAAATGATGATTAGCGGGATCGACTGAGTTGACTTTATGTTACTATAGAGAGCTTCAAATGCATTAAATTTAAATCTGTGTTTTTGTAAGATAGCAATAACTGCTTTAGATGCGAGAGATCTAATATTTAACAGTCCTAGCTTCAGATCAGAGGTGCCGGCTGCGCATTCAGTGTGATCTGAGTTTGTGGTATCTATGTTAATTAAATTACTAAAACATCTGAGTCTTTCTAAATTCATGTTTATGTTTAGCTCGGGGAACAGACACAGTCTCAATATGATGAACCCTGAGTGACGACTCTATGCAGCTAGCAGACAGTTGGTTTAGCCTGTCTGTCTGCTCCCTGGCCTGGGCTCTGGATTGTCACCAATTAACTAAGCCTCATCTGAAACTATGTGCTATACTGCAAGAAATGAGAGCAGCACCTTCCCGAGTGGGATGGACACCGTCCCGCCCTAAAAGGCCAGTTTTGCCCTCTAAGGTCTTCCAGTTGTCTATGAAGCCCACATTGTTTTCGGAGCACCACCTGGACATCCAGCGGTTCAACAACCATAACCTGCTGTAAGCTATGTCACCATGTCTCATTGGGATGGGACCAGAGCAAACTACTTCATCGGACATCGTCTTCGCTATTTTAAACACCTCTGTAAAGTTACCCTTGCTAACCTCTGACTGACGAAGGCGTATTTCATTAGCTCCAGCATGTACCACTATCTTGGAGTAACCTATGCTGACCTCGAGCCCTAAGATTACCTGCTATGTCCGGTGCTCTGGCTCCCGGGATACACCTGACCACTGCCGCTGGTGCCCCTAAAGGCCTAGCTAATTTCACATGCCTCAGTATGGAGTCTCCTATAACCAGAGCTCTTTCAGGTTTCTCAGTGGGTGCATCACTGAGGAAAGCAAACCTGTTGGACACGTGAAGCGCAGAAGAGGTGTGCTCCGGTGGGCTAACCTTAGCGTTAGCTTTGGCTGAACGAGTATGTCGCCGAGTCGTCACCCACTCGCCCTGCTGTGAGGGCTCTACTGCCGGAGTTGGGGGCTGGTTATCTCCGCCTGCGGCACCCAGATTTTCCGCTACAGGAATAACGCTGCTCTCACGCTCTCTAACCCTCTCTAAAGTCTGGATGCGCTCCTCTAATGATAATATCTTCTCCGTCAGGGTGCTAAATAACACACACCTATCACAAGTAAAGTTACCGCTAATGACGGAGGAAGAATGTCTAAACATCCTGCACTCCACACACTGAGCGAGCTGAATAGTAAACATGATAACGTATCTTTGTGCCGGAGTTGTGATTATTTGGTGATGGATTCGCTTGTTGTTGGTGAGATGATACGCGCGTTCAAATAGATGTGCTCTAATCCCACTGTTGGGAAAACTGTAGGAATGCACTGATTGCTATACGGTTCTATACCACCTTAAAGGACAGGTTATCCAATTGATGTCCAAAGAATAGGGGAGGAGTGAAGAAGCCAACAAGAATAGATTAAATCAAATATCTTCATATTAAAGTTGAAAGGTGTAAACATAAATAATCACAACACAAAATAAAACAACGTAGGCCCACGTAATAATAAATAAATTAACAGATAAGGATGGCAATAATCACAATGCTGTGAAGGAAGAATGAAAGGAAGATTCAGTTATCCCATTAGCAGTCGGTCCTCAGAAGCGATGCCATACGCCAGCATGCAACATCAGCCAGTCTTTATCCTCGTGTGCCATGAAAATATATAACATGTAATGAGTGTATGATAATGCTGTGGGTGAGTGCAATGCTAGTGTGAGTGTAAGCGTGCGTGCATATGAGTTTGAAGATGTGTGCATATGAGTTTGAAGATGTGTGGTTCTATAATAAAGAAAGAATGAGCTTAATTAGTTCTCAAACTATTCAGGGGAGAATCTGCGGCATTATTAGCGCTGCACGTGAACGTACATGTGAATCATCGTGAACACATAACATTTATTAACATGCTGTTCTAATTAGAAGGAAAACTGATATTCATATAATCGATGCACAAAATTACAAAGTATATTTAACCGAATAACTGAAGTAAATAATTAACTATAAGCACTTACTTTCGGCAATGATCACACCATAAAGTTTGGTCTGTCTCAAATTACACCACATCTACCACCCATATGATCAGACTCAGTCAGACTGCTCGCTCTGTGTGTTATAATCCTCTAAAACCCAGTAACTTCCATTGAACACCCACCAATACATTCAATTAAATAAAAGGAAAGTCCACTAAGAAATTTCATTAATCTCATCCAAATATCTACACAGGCTTATGTGAATGAAATAAATTTACATTTTACATGAACTGTTACATTTACAATTTGTTTCCACACATTCAACATGATTCCACATCAGTTTAACTGGAACAACATTGAACTCTATGGACTCATGAGGCTCGAACCCAAGACCCTGGAGCGGTCAGGTGATAACCTTTCACTCTACCTCATTCATTTACTCGTTTTCTTTACCACTTATACTGTATAAGGTCGTGGGAGACCTGGAGCCTATCCCAGGACACTTCAGGAGACAAGGCGATGTTCACTATGGACACACACACACACACACTGAGGGCAATTTGAGAACGAGATTAGCCTAAACTGCTTGTCTTTGGACTGTGGAAGGAAACCGGAGTAACCAGAGGAAACTCACCAAGCACGGGGAGAACATGCAAACTTCCTGCACACAGATCCAAGGCAGGAATCAAAACGACATATAAATGATAAATGATATATTCAATGTTATTCATTTAATCTGTCAGTGGTGTTAATGTAATGGCTGATTGGTGTGTGTGTGTGTGAGAGAGAGAGAGTGACAAACTGTTGGCATACTGGTGCGTGTGTGTGTGTTGTTATGAGGGGGTGCCTCAATTCAATTATTTATGGAAGCCCTAACGCAGGACTTGGAGGGATATGGGCCGTGGATTGTTTATTTTCGGTGGGAATAATCGGCTCGCGTGAACACCACGCAGCGCTATGAAGGGAAGGAGGGCACGCTTATGTCGGCGCGTGCCACCGTGCTTCGTCACAACGAACAGGTATTTTGTTTGTTATTGTTGTTATTCTTGTCTTTTACACCACTCTTTTCAATTCTCTCTTTTTCTCTTTCCACCTTCCCTTTTCACTTTCTCTTACAATAATCTGAAGATTGATACCTTCATGTGAACATGTAGACACATTCTCTTATTTCTCTACATTTCTCTATATAAAACAGTAACAACTTGCCTGACTCAGATATTTGTTCATTTGTTGGAACTTCGTGGTCTATGGCTGGAGACTCGTGTGGGCGTCCAATACTTGTGGGATTAATGATGTCACTTGCCTGATCATGTAAGGAGACTGAAACTTCGTCTTGACGTGGAAATCTACTGAGATTAATTAAAAAGCGGTGAAGCAAACTCCTGAGCACACACAGAGCTTCCTACAGTATCTGTAACTGTCAGTAAAGTTATCAATAAATCAATAAAGCAAATCAACTGTCTCTGTGTCTCTGATCAACTTATGTTAAGTATTCTACCAAAAATTTAATCGAGTAATCGGATAAAATGCACTTTTGCTTAATTAAACAGCAATGTAAAATATATAAGAGAAACAAAGATTAATTGGTTTTAAACAAAATCAACTTTTATTTTTTAAATGCATACAGCATTTTATCAAAAATAAACATTTTCATTATTCACAATACAAGGAATACCTTATACCCCTGTCTCACCTATGCGGTTTGACTCGCAGTGAGATGCGGTGTTAGGCACCGAGAGCCACCGCGACTGCCCGCCGACGTTCCGCAAAGTTCTGCAAGCTCCGCCAAAAAAATTAAACATGTTTAAACATGTTTTTAAGGCAGCTTAAATATATAAAAATTTTCGCGCAGAAAGATGGAAACGTAATCGCAGCGCCAAAACTTGCGGTGAATCATGAAGAACCGTACTTCCAGCCACCGCGCGAAACCGCGTAGGTGAGATAGGGGTATTAAAGTTGACTGAGATTAATTAAGTGCATTACAGCACCATACATTCTTATTTTAAAGCCTTTTCTCAGATGCAAAAAAAAAAAAAAAGTTTTCAAATTACTTTAAGGATAAAAAAAACTAAGGCACACATTAAAATAAATAATTACACAAAAACACTGTGCAACTAAACTTTCAGAACAAAAATTTTCAAAATCTACATCTCAGGTATAACATAAGCCTTTGCTGACAATTTCTGTCATTCTTTCTTCTTCTCTTGGTCTCACTGATAATTTTATCGCTCCCTTCCATTTTGCAGCCCGCAACAGAACGCTCCCTCAAATCAATACACAGCTAACTGTTTGCGTCTCCTTCCGCTTTGTGGGTGACATAAGCGCTTCTTCTTCGTTGGTGTTTATTGGCGGCTTGCATCCGGAAGCGCGCTGAGTCAAAAGCGTGCTGTCAACAAATAATTGCGCAAAAACATAACGCAAGCTTTTAAAATTAATTAAACGAAGCTTCGAGGCAGAAGATTTTGCCTCGATCATTTTTTGCAATCGAATTACTCGATTTACTTGAGGAATCGTTTCAGCCCTACTCCTGTCCAATACCAAATTGACCCTTTAATAAAATGAATAGGTGGGTATTTGCTTTCATGTAAAATGAAGAACAACATTTTATATTAATGATCACACCTAGGTCAGTGATCACAGGTCTATTTCCTTTTTTGTTGTATTGAGGTTCTACTTTTGGGCTCTGAGTTTTCATTCTAATATTTAAACCATAAAATATTTAAACCATGGCTTGGATTTAACTAAGCAAATAGCTAAGAACTGTAAAATTCATTATTAAAACCTGGAAGGTTAGAGGTGAACCATCACCTGCGAGGAAGAAATGTGGTCAGAAAAAAATTTCAAAATATGTGAAATGGTGGAGCTGAAGTAATTCGACAAGGAACAACTGTGACACGATCAGAGTATGACATCACAGTATGCATCACCTCACAGTCACTAATGGAGCAAAGGTACAGACTCAACATACAAGCACCATCTGTGACAGAGAATCGCCACCTCACAGTCTCTACCATGATGTAACTATGATGTAACAGCATAGGGTCTGGGTATAAAAACCTGTGTGTAAGAGACTGCAGTCAGTAACATGTGAGACAGGGAAGCACATCGGCTGCTGGTCATCTCAGGGACACTGATGGTATGATAAAACAGCTCTTTACTTATACGAAGGACTGATTATCACTTGAATCTAAGTTACTTGGTATTTAATTTAATTGATTAGTACTCATTGCTAGAGAAAAGCAATGTTATATTATAATTGTTATTGAAGTGTTCCATGTAGTCACAAAGAATGTAACATGATGTGTATTACATGTTTGCTAATCGGTTTATGGAATAGTATGTGTTAAGCTTAGTTAAATAATTGGACTATTTAATTGTTATATTTTAGAAATAGTGATTTAACTGTTATTTATCAGGAATAGTGATGTACCCTTTTTCTGTTTTTTCATTTAAGGTTATCGACCTTTAGCTCACTCCCTCTCTCTCTCACTCACTTAGTTGAATCTGCTTTGAACAATTGTTGTGTAACCTGCAAAGCTGTCAGACACAAGAATTAAAAGTGATTCCAGAGTTGATCCCCATGTCCCTTGTAGTTGGCTATGGCTTTTTTCGAGTTTGAAGCAGAGGCTGGTGTGCAAATTCCCAGATAACTCGACAGTCGATAACCAAGTTTAGCGGCGTGGACAGAGATCATCAGATCAGTAAAGTCCAGAGACAAAGTGCTGCTGACACAAGTTAAGGAAACCAGTCTATAACCAGGTGTAGCAGTGTGGACAGAGAGCAACAGCTCAGGAAAGTCCAGAGACGAAGTGCTGCTGGCACATGTTAAGAGGACAATTTCCAAGCAAAATGGCAGAAGAAACCTTTGGAAAAACAGTTGAGCAACTGAAAAGGAAGAGAACTTCTGCAAAAAGTAGCTTCACAAAGCAAGCTAACTTTCTCAACAGAGAAGCACGTAATTTGCCGGAATCAGAACTTAAGAAGGAATTCAAAAAGCTCACCACTGGAGTAAGGAAGGTTTTTGAAGCCAATGATGATTACAAGGCTGGGTTACTGGCAGAGATTAAAGCTCACAGAGAAGACGGTGCAGAGGTTTAATTTTCAGCACAGCACGAAGCTGATTTGAAAGGAACAGAGGAAGAATACAACGCAAGGCTCAAGGAAATTGACGAGCTATTGCAAACGAACCTCTGGAAAAGATATGGTCAAGCCGAGATGGCAGCTACTATTTCCGCGGCAGAGGCAGCTTATGAACGTGCTATCACCATGCCTGTCAATACCATCGGCTATAGTATGCAATTGAAACTCTTCATGAGACTGGTGAAAGAGGCAACCAAGGCTCTGGTAAACTGGGAAAGGTGGACCCCAGCAACTGAAAGAGCAGAGTTGGCTGGTCGTGTATGGAAGCTGTAAGAGTTCAGCAGTAAGTATGAAACAAGAAAAATAGAATTTGCATGTACTCAAAAGATTACAGAGAATGCACAAGCTTCAGAAACTGATGTGAAAAATAAGATGGATGTGATAGCATCTACAGCACAGATTATGTCAGTAATCTACAGGCTTACCTATGTTCAGTGGTAATAAGAGGGATTTCTACCACTGGAAGAGGGACTGGGAAATCCTCCAGAGACAAGGGGAACCCAGAGGGTCGGCTGAGGTTAAAAAGATTCAACTGGTGGAGCTCAGGCTGTCCTCTTACAACACAGCTGCTGACATCTTCAGAGTGTTGGAGAACCGCTATGGAAACAAAACCACAATCACCATGGAAATTGTCGAGGAGCTAGAAAGGATTCCTGCTGTGAGAGAGAATTAGCCAAGGAGGGCTATAGAGTTAATCCAAACGGTAGAGAAAGCTCTGGCAGATCTCACGGACCTAGGGAACATCAGCGCAATAAAGAACCCACTAGTGATAAAGTCCATTGAAAGCAAGTTACCCGAGTTCGTGAAAAGACAATGTGAGAGAGTATGGTCTATATGACAGATCCTGCAAATGGCATCACACCAGAGATACACTTTGATGCACTACTAGAGTTCCTAAAGAAAGAAGAAATTCTTGAAAGGCTTGAGCAGCTCAAAATCTCAGAAAAGGCAGAAAGGCCAGAAAAAAATGTCCTAGAAGTATACCTTCACCAGAACGACAAAGAAAGTTTCTACAGAAAGTGGATGCGTCGTATGTGGAGAAGAGAAGCATAGAGACAAAATCTTCTTCTGCAAAAAAGTTCAAAGAACTAAAACTAGCAGAGAAGAAGTCCATAGTGAAGGAACTAGGTGCATGTAAAAGGTGCTTGGGATGTCACAAGGATGGAGACAGGTGCAACGACAACTACCTTTGAAACAAAGACTGTAAAAGGGGAGCCTCGTCAGACCACCATTATCTTCTTTGTCCAAAAGAGGAACTCAAGGACATGGGTGGGGGAAGAGCCACCACCCTAGGCCCCAGGAAAGGAAACAGATTTACAGACAGGCAGGAGGAGCTTTTGGCTGAACTCTCCCCAGAACTAGCAGAAAAGTTTAAGTGAACATTCACCAACAAGGCTAAGATGGTAGACTGTTCTGAGGGAGACAAAATGGGACTTTTAGTCGGGAGTGGATTAAAATGACGTGTAATAACTCCCTGTTATCATGATGTTGATGGAAGTAACCGCTAATGTAGGACAGAAAATTGGCACTCTGATAGATCTGGCCTCAGACACAAATTATATTACGCACAAAGCTGCTGATAGACTCAAGTTAAGAGAAGAGAAAGTTACCTTGGTGGTTCATGGGGTTGGCAAGATGGCCATTAGAGTGAGCACAAAAAGGTACCTCCTTAGGATTAGAGTCAAAACTCACAAGGGGACGGTGAAGGCTCATCAGTTGATCTGTTATGGGTTAGAGGAGATTGCCAAAGTCCACAGAAGTGTAACTCCAGAGCAACTTAAAAAATTCTTTCCAAATGAAGACCTCAAAGAATTGACGAGGCCGGAGCAGATTAAACTCCTTATCAGCCACCGAGAGGGGAGACTCGCAACACAAAGAATGAAAGTCGTGGGGGATCTTGTCCTATGGAAAACTGTTGCTGGAGCACACCCAGATCTGTTTGAGGAGGTGGATATGACAGCACATGAGTCTGAGACGCATTTTGCTCGCTCCATGAGGGCGGCTGCAGTCAAATATGAGGAAATCTTTGAAAAGGCTGAAGTTCCAAATATTCCCAAGATAATCCAGAGGGATTAGTCATGTGGCTGAAACAAAAAGCTTACTGGCAAGTAACCAGGATTTTCTTGAGTGGTGGAAGTGGGACAGTATTGGAGCGGCTTGTGAACCAAAGTGTGGTGGGTGCGGTTGTGATAACTGTCAGCCTGGAGGAAAGGAAATGAATCTAGCAGAAGAGAAGTAACTTGAGATCATAAGAGAGGGTCTCACCTATGTTGAAAAAGATTCCGACAGTAAGTCTCCACACTGGGATACGAAGTATCCATGGATTCAGGACCCATCCACACTTCCATACAACAGAAGTCGGAGTGGAAAGTGCTTTCCTAAGAATGGAAAAACAACTCAAGAGAGTTCCAGAATGGCGAGGTATTTATGCAGCTCAGGTCCATGATATGGTCGAAAGAGGAGCAGCAATGAAACTCACCAAGGAAGTGATTGAGAAGTGGAAGGGACCAGTTTGGTATGTCAGCCACTTAGTGGCACCAAACCCCCACTCAAAAACCACTCCGGTACGGCTGGTCTGGAATAGTAGCCAAAAATGCAATGGACTGAGCATGAATGATCTCCTGCTAAAAGGGCCAGATGTACTCAACCCTATTAGAGCTGTCTTGCTTCGATTTAGAAAGGGAGTATTTGCTGCTTTTGGAGACATTAAGAAGATGTATAACTCTGTCTGGTTCGAAGAGCGTGAAATGCATCTTTACAGGTTCCTTTGTAGGGATACTGAGGAAGAAGAAATATGTATGCCATAACAAGGGTCAACATTGGAGATCGCCCTGCTGGGTGCATTGCTCAATTAGCTATGCGTGAAACAGCTCAATTGGCGAAGTTTGCTCATTTGAAAGAGGAATGTAGAGTACTTGAAGAAGATAGCTACGTAGATGACATCCTCACATCCCACAATGACCAGGAGAAACTGACCATGATAATAAATGGACTTGAAGGGATTCCGACAGCCAGCGGATTTGCACTCAAGCCATGGGTTAGGTCAGGGCAAAGTGAGAGGCAAGTGACTGGTGCTCAAACTCAAAGTCAAGCGATCATACTTCTGAAACAGATGAAGGAGGAAGAAAACAAAGCTTTGGGAACAGGGTACTTGGTAGAAGAGAACAAACTCTACATTATGACTTCCATTAACTTCTCAAAAAGGAAAAAGAAAATGAGAACAGGCCAGAACCTTCTTGAAGGTGAAGTAAAACTGAAAACGCCTAACCCGTTGACCAGGAGACAGCTACTAAGCCAGGTTGCTGGGCTCTATGACCCAATTGGTTTCATTACGCCAACAAAAGCAAAAAGGTGCAATTCTTGTCAGGAAGGCATTCCAAGAGACAGGGAATGGGAGCTTAGCTCGACAAACAAGGGACAAGCCACTTTCAGAAAATCTCAGAAATGAGGCCATCAAACTCTTCGAGGAGTATGTACAGCTCAGTCGAGTTAAGTTTCACAGAAGTCTCACGCCAGTTGGCTGGAAAGGGAAACCATGGGGGATAACGACTTTGCTGGGGGCCATTCAACGTGATAGTTATGGTTTACAGACATTCTTTGCAAACAGAGTCACAGAAGTCCAAAAGGCTGAGCCAGCGAGTGACTGGTGGTGGATCCCAGGAAATGGCCCAGGAAAATCTATCCTGCAAGCTCTCCTCGCAGGAATAGGGCAGCAGAGACCACTGTTTGCACTGCACAGCATGCATCACAGACAAAACAGAGAAGGTCATCAAGAAATTGACAAACAAGATTGTCTGTACAAAGTTGTCTTGGTTCCTACAGAAGAACAGGTAGAAGAAACGAAAGTGTGAACTACTTGGGTTCAAGAACCAGTAGTTCAAGTGGGAGGTGTAAAGTTGCAAAAAAATGGTGGCGCTGAAGTAATTCGACAAGGAACAACTGTGACACGATCAAAGTATGACATCTCAGTATGCATCACCTCACAGTCACTAATGGAGCAAAGGTACAGACTCAACATACAAGCACCATCTGTGACAGAGAATCGCCACCTCACAGTCTCTACCAGTCTCTACCACGATGTAACTATGATGTAGGGTCTGTGTATAAAAACCTGTGTGTAAGAGACTGCAGTCAGTAACATGTGAGACAACATGTGAAATTAATAATTGCGTTTGTTTTACATTTGAGCACTCATGTGTAAATAGCTTTTTTAATGTATATACTACCATGTCATATATGCGTGTCTAATACTGTTTTATTCATATTTTACTCTCTATATAACCCTCTCATGAACCACCATTCATTGCCAGATTATTGAGTGCTCTCATGCCCAATTTTCCAGCGTTCTTGTTTGCCTTGACTTTCGGATCTCGACCCATGCTTAGTTTCACGGATCTCGCTCACGTCTCACGATTAGGATTATTGCTTTACTGGATTTCTGGATCTCGACCCTCGCCCTTGTTTCACGATCACGATACTGGATCACGGACATCTGATTTCACGACCTCGAACCAAGCACGCTCATGACCACGATTATTCCCTGCGGACCAGAGTTGCGTTCAGCACGCAGTGGCTCTTCACTTCCGCATTCTCTACGCAAGGCTCGTGCCGTGCCGCCGCATCTCCGCACAACAGGGGTTTTCATTCACAAGTTGTGCTCAGCGCGCGCCGGCTCTTCACTTCCGCATTCTCTACGCGAGGCTCGCGCCGTGCCGCCGCATCTCCGCACAGCGGGAGTTTTCATTCACGAAACAAACAGCGCGTTCATCACAGGACAATCGGCACTATATTCCACACGCGCTCTGCGCTTGGATCCACTACGCCCGCCAGGATCGTGACCAAAATGTTGGATTTGAATTAAAATGCCACATATATATATATATATATCCAACAGTTTAACACATTAAGGATATTCATGTTTAATTAAATTCTTAAATCCTCGTGTTCCAGTGTTCATGCAGTAATTTGGTCATGTTCACCCATGGGGTGACACAATGATTATTCATTATTTATTATTATGCTTACTTACTTAGAGAGACTCTGTTTGATGCAGATTGACCTGTATATCAACTTGATAGCGAATGCTATTAAATGCCACATATGGGTGCCCATGGGTGAACATGACCAAATTACACCATAAACACCTAACTATATGGCACCTTTACTACCATTTAAAACTATTTATTATAGGGGTGCTTCGATCAGGATTTTTGGGGCCGATCACCGATCTCCGATCACTAGAAGCTGTATCGGCCGATACCGATCACCGATTACAGGGTCTACTCAAAGCCTTATCATGTAGCATTATTTATTAATTTACATTGTTGTTAGATATAGTTTAAGTATTGAAATTACAAGAAGAGGAATATCATGAATTGACAACAGTATTTAAACATACCTTAAAACATAGCAGCCTGTGCTTGGTTAGTAATTGGGAACAACTTAGAGCTTGACAAATACAACTTTCCTGTAGATTGTATAAAATGAAATAAAATAACAGACAAGTAGGACGTGAGTCGCTGTAAGGTCTGAAAGCATGGAAAGATGGAAACGTAATCACAGCGCCAAAACCCGCGGTGAATCATGATGAACCGTACTTACGGCCACTGCGTGAAACTGCGTAGGTAAGATAGGGAAATTACCGACAGCTGAGTGAGTGGCGGCGCGTGAGTTACTGAACTCTCCCGCTCTCTTGGCGCTAGACAACTTTGTAAAAAAAAATTTTTAGATTAATTTTAAAGCACGATTTAGGGCTTCTCATTTCATTATTATAAACATAATTTATGAATTACACTTGAAAGGGCGGTAGAGCTCTGATTAGACTACGTACAGTAGGAAATAGGCTCAACATCCCGGAGGCCAAGCCTCATTTAAATAAAGAAATTTTATTAACAAATATTGTAAGTAAATGACAGTAGCACAAGTTTAGAAAAAAAATATTTAGACTCAAGATAGATGCCGAATTATTTTTATGGTGTGCCAGCTGGCACTATTCTTATATTGCTCTTTGTCAGGGTAAATCGTTCAGTGACAACCCCGTAAAATACCATATACTGTAAATAGGTACTGTACATCTGTATGAGTAAACCAAGATGACCACCCCCGTGAAAATGGCGAATTCAGGGAAAGGCTCCCCTGCGAGAGGTTTTGTGCGGACCACTGTGCTTCTACAGATTATAAAATTGACAGTTACTGTTTTTTAATACCTGCAGTGGAAGAGTCTGAGAATTTATTTACCATAAGCTTTGTTGTATTGTTTTTAGGCAACCTATGATTTCACCTATGCTATTTTACAAATGGAATATTTTTTATAAATATTTTTACACACTAAAAACTGCTGGCTTATTTTATCTATTTATTATTATTTAGTAGATTGCCTGTTAGAAATACCCCAAATTAAATTAATCCGCTGTTTTAACTACTGCAGAGAGACAGTTAATCAGCGGTAGTTTTCACTACTACTAATGATAATAATACTGACTGGAGAAAGCGCAGTCAAAGAATAATACTGACTGGAGAAAGCGCAGTCAAAGAAGAATCATCATTGCAGGAGAGAAGAAAATGAAGAACAAATACATATCAGTATTTAAAGTTTGAGCCCGACACGTTTATGAGCTGTCGCTTGCTGTCAATGGGCGTCTAAGAGAGAGAGAACACATTTTTGTCTTCAGTAGACACAAAATACTTCAGATTAAAACATGACTGCATCCTACAGGTAATGAAAGGCATTTTCACAGCTTCCCGCGAGCTGCCGTGGAAGCACGCGAGATCCCTTTTCAAGAAACGTCCGTTCTTAATGGCCAGAGCTGTGTCCACTGAGACTAATCAGGAATAAAGGCTTCAATTTGATAGAGCATAACGATTGGACTGTGGAGCAATGGAAGAAGGTCATGTGGTCAGATGAGTCCAGACTGACCCTGTTCCAGAGTGATTGGGTACGATGAGAAGAGAGGTGGGTGAAGTGATGCACCCATCATGCCTACCGTACAAGCCTTTGGGGTCAATGTTATGATCTGAGGTTGCTTCTTATTTAAAAAAGAGAATTAAAAGAGGGAGCACAAACTTTTACATGCATGGATAATTACAAATGTTATGAATATTTATTTGTGTATTTGTGTATTTGTGCTAAATAAAACATTAGAGCAAAGTTAAGTCAATGTATTTTTTTCCAACCCCACTACCCCCAGTGCGTATGATCTAAATCACTCTATCATAGACCTAACAATAAATTCTTTTAGATATCTATGCACTTTACGTGTACTCTGAGGTGACGCCATCACAAGTAAAATGTAACTAGTAATAGTGACTTATTCATTTTATTAGTAACTAGCATGACACTGGATTTAGATCATGTGTGATGATGATGATGATGATGATGATGTAGGCCTGGGGTGACCAGTGCTGACTCTTGTTTATCCATGGTTTTAAGTCAGTATGCCTTCATGACCTTAAGAGTTACCTCACATTACCAGGAGTGCTTCAAGCGTAGTTTTATAAGTGCAACTGAGCTTCTGCATCGGGTTCGACTAAACACATTTATTAATAATAAAAAATTAAGCAAAGGTTCTCTAAACGATGCACACTTTTATTTTTCCTCTCCAACTACCTTTCCGCACACATAAACCCGGGGGTGCTCTCATCTACTCATCGGCATGCACACACACTATGGCAGCAAGATTTTTCTCAGCATGTGAATCTGAGGGGGGCGTCTCTCTCCAAGTCCAATAAAAAATTGTTTGGATGGCTTCATAGGTGTCCGTCCAGTCCTTTTGGAATTCAGTGTACAGACCTGACCGAACATCACTCCTAAAGCTGCTGCATAAATATTACAGAATATCTAGTGATGAGTGCCAATGTCAGCTCCAGGTGGGAGCATGCTTCTATTGTGGGCAAGCTGGACACTTTCATCTCCAATGCCCAGTAAAGGCAAAGTCTTAATTCAAAGACAACCCAAAGGACAAATCAAAGACAATCGCCTTGTCAATGTCTACTCCTCCCTGCCATAATTGAAATGGGAAGACTGACGTTCTTCAAACTCTCATTGATTCTGGATCTGACCAAAATCGTATTCAAGCCTGAAAGGCTAAGGAACTCAAAATCTCCACTCAACTTCTGCACATTCCCTTAGCATTCTGAACCCAAGATGGCACTTTTTTGCCTTGCATCACGCAACGTACAGTCTGTTTTACTCTCAGAATTTTGGGCAACCATTCTTCTCATTCTTTATTATGGACGATGAACACAACGTGCCTGACATGCAACAACTTACACATTATCAGTTCTAGAATAGAGCCTTCTGCGCCTAGCTTCATGTCCGAGGTCTGCTCATAAAACCTTTACTGTCTCTGTCATGAATAAGGACTTTCCCAACCACTCTGCGCCACCTCCTGGTTATGCCAACCTAGGGCTGGGTGGTAAAACGATAACGATATGTATCGCGACAGACACGTGATCGATATCAATAAAAAATGTGTTCGATTAAACGTTCAATATTTTTTATTCTTTGCCGGAAAAAAAACAGAGGTTGCACAGCTAGTTTGGTTGCATTAACAAAGGCACTCGCTCTCTGGTAACCTAGCAACGTAGGGAGTAATACGCTAACCACCAATCATGTAACAGTATCCAGTTTGGTTGCGCCATATCGTTGTCTAGTGCTGGTCTGCTGGATTTCTCTTCATAAGCAGAAAATGAGTGCCGCAGTGAGCGAGGAAATTGTAAATAAAAGAGGAAAAGTCAGCTCGCCAGTATGGCAGTTTTATAAGTCTGACCGTAGTCAGACCAATGTCGTCTGCAAATTATGCAAGATCATCGTCCCCACCAAGACTGGTAATACCACGAACTTGATGTACCACTTAAGTCGCGCTCACCCTTTGGAGCACAGCCGTATTCAACCAACAACATCTATAGCTGCAACACCGCACAAGCAGCCGACCACCATGGAGAGGTACCTTATGGCAATATCATCACATCAGTGCCTTATGACAAAGAATCTAAACGGTACAAAGATATAACAGAGGCAGTGGCATATCATATAGCCAAAGACATGCTCCGGCTTAGCAGTGTTGAGACGGCAGGTTATAAAAAGCTTCAAGTAAGTTTTAGAGTAGGAATAACTTTAACAGTTACTTTTTTTCACATTTCTGCAGGTTTATATTCCAAACAATGTTACTGTACTGTATCAGTTTATTACAGATGTAATATAAAAAAAACTGATGTTTTATTTATGTTTACAAAACACTGCACATATTTTAAAAACACTTTATTCACTAGAAGGTGAACAGCTAGTGAACTTCCTAGCACTAAACTTGCACTAAATTCTCAGGTTTCTCTGTTTATATTTAACACTTTGCACTATTTTATTACACTTTATTAAGCATTTTTACATTTTCTTTCATTTTGCAACTTAAATGTTATGATATAATTGTTAAGTGTTCATTGTGACTTTAGACTTATGTTTACATTTTAATTATTTGAGTTTTCCATGGTTGTTGACATTTCTGTCTTAATAACTGAGGGGATTATGATCAGAGGAAGGTTAAGTTTAAAATAAAAATGTTTAAACGTAATATATTTTTCTCCAAGTTCTTATTTTAAATGGGTCATAAAAAATATCAATAATTATCGATATCGACCGATATGAAACACTGATATCTTGATACAGTTTTCAGCCATATCTCCCAGCCCTATGCCAACCTCAAGATGGTCTTTCACAAACCCTGTGATACATTTCTGACTCCTTAGCCACCTGGATTATTTGTCTATAATAATCTCCTGCGAGGACAAAAATGTCTCTGTGTATTTAAATTACATTTGAATCTTTTCCTGATCCTTAGAGGAACATAAGCACCATGTTTGCCTGGTCCTCCAGAGACTGTTGGAGAACCAACTAAATGTAAAGGGTAGGAAATGTGAGTTCCATCATGACACAGTTGTCATTCTCAGAATCAGAATCATCAAAATTTATTCATGCCCCGTCCAAGATTCACATGAACCCAACAGAACTGAAGGCTGTGCCTGACTGGATAACTCCATCTACCAGAAAAACACTCCAACATTTTCTAGGATTTGCTAATTTTTATCAACATTTTATATGAAATGACAGCTCAGTGGTGCACCACTCATCAATCTAATCTCCACCAAAGTCTCTTTTTGCTGATCTGATCAAACTGATAAGGGATTTTCCAACTTAAATTGTGTGTGTGGTCATTATACCAGGGAGCGAGTTTCTCATCTCTAATCATAACTGGAGCTACATTATCTAAAGTATAACGGAATGTTGACTCTAAATATTCAGTCACCTGATGGAGTTCTGTGGGGTCAGATGATGATCCAATCATATTTGATAACTCTGGGAGATTACTGATAACGCTCTGTGTGGTAGTTGATGTGAATGTACGTTTAAGCCTTAGGAGTCTGCAGGTGTTTTGGGGCCCTAACAAAGTTCTGACATGTCCTGACATTTATGTGTATTCAGTTACTTATGAATATAAAAATGTCTAAAGGATGATCACACTGTATTCAGCACAAACTGGGCTACAGTAATATGTGAGCAACATGTATGTATAAGTTTGTATTTTGGAGAAAATGACAGTAATGCGAGGTTATTGAAAACAACAAAAAATATGTCACTGAAATAAGGCCACAAAACACATTCATAACATTTTGTACAAGACTTTCGTGACCTGGATCTTGTAGTCTAGATTTTTTTACTTCAATATGTGATAATCATCCTGCTCACTCATTCACAGAAAACAATATCTTCATTTACATTTTCTAAGACACGTTTTGTTCAGAAAGGACATATAATAGGAGGCGTGAATGATCATAAATAATGCTGTAATTCACGTCAGAGAACACTTGTGTCACCTGAGGTCAGTCCATGTGTTGGTTGTACACACTCACAGGTACAGACCGATACTTATTGTGTGTCCATCCAGTTTAGAAATACAGTGGAACCTTGGATTACGAGCATAATTCATTCCGGAAGTGGGCTCGTATTCCAAAACACTCTTAAACCAAATCATCATTTCCCATAAGAAATAATGAAAACTGAAATTATTCGTTCCACAGCCCCCAAAAATAAATACATAAAAATAATTAATACAATCTATAAAATAAAATTAAAACAAATTAATCTGCACTTTACCTTTAAAAAAAGTACAAATAAATCCTGACAGATAAGTGTTTCCATTGGTGCGCGCACGCGCCGTGTGTGTGTGTGTGGAATTAGCCTCTTTCCTCGCCTCGTTTTACACAGTAACACTCCTCCTCCCTCTCCCCACCTCGCTTTTTCACAAAAGTTTCACAACAAACACACGCACACAACAGAAACACCGTTTTAACAGGAAAAAAAAAGAAATCTCTCTGAGACTGACATGATCGTATATTAACTGACTCACTTTTTAAGTTTCACAACAAGCGCATAAACACAGCGGAAACACCGGTTTAACGGAAAAAAGCGAGACTAGCACGAGCGCATACTAAAGGAATCACTTAAGTTTCACAACAAACGGACACACATACAAACACGGAAACACCGTTTTAACGGAAAAAAGCGAGACTGGCACGAGCGCATACTAAAGGAATCACTTAAATTTCACAATAAACACACACACAAACACGGAAACAAGGGAATCACTGCTGTAAAGGAAAAACAAACAAACAAATGAACCAGCACCTTACCTTTGAAAAGAATCGAGACATAGCAGAGTTTCTGTGTCTTTGTGAAGCCGGGAGGGGTGAAAAGCCAAGTGAGCGTCTGTGCGTGTGTGTGTGTTTCAGTGTCAAATTGCGCACGCACGAGCAGAGTTTCTGTGTTTGTGAAGCCGTGGGGGGAAGGAGGGAGGGGGAGGGGGAGGGGGGCTAAGCATGTGTGAAGCATGATACTCGGCGCTCGTAAACTAATACTTGCTCGGTTTCCGAATAAAAAATCATTTAAAATCTTTGCTCGGTTTGCGGAACACTCGTAAACCACGTTACTCGCAATCCGAGGTTCCACTGTAAAAGAAATCCATCCCAAATCCAGACCCCTTGCTTTCTATCAAACAGGTGGCTGATCATTTTCACTGTAACAACCATTTATCAACTAATAAAAATACAACATGAACATGATAATACAATAAAATAAACTACTGTATATCATCATCATCAATCACTAATGATCAGCATAAACACAACACAAGCTTCTGTAATGTCATACAACAACTTAAAGCTGGGGCTTTTTATTCTTATATCTGAATATCATGAAATCTGTAAGCTACATAACTCAGTATTTTAGCCGCCAGAAGCTAAAGTGTTTGTGCTAAATAACATTACAGATAGCAGTGTCATAAGCTAACCAAAAACTGAACCAAATAGCAACCATAAGCTAAAGCTATCCAAAACTGAGTGAAATACATTGGAATATTTATACCACAGCTGATACTGACAACCATCTGTAATCTACATAAGGCATTAGCTTAGCCACCGGGAGCTAACATGTTTGTGCTAAGCTCCATAAGGCAGTATGTTAGCATGGTTAAAAGTGTTATCTACATGCGACCGTAAACTATGTGAGTGACATTGAAATACAATGTTACATATTAACGGACCAAAAGCTAGGCACAATGAGGAAAAATAAAATAATATGTGTTTTATTTTATCAAAATAAGGATTATATGAGACTTAATAACTCACTCATGGTAACAGCTTGCTGGATTCTCCTCCTCTGTTCTCTGTCGCAGTTTCAGTGTTGTTCTGAAGAAAAGCTAAACTCCTCCCACTATCCAGAACATTCTGTAGGGTAGTGATGGGAAGTTTCAATCATTTTAGTGACTCAGTTCTTTGAATCTTTTCTTGAGTCATTTAGTTTATCTTTTTTTGAGTCATTTAGTTTATTTTATTCTTTTGATAAGAAATAAAATAAAATGTTACATTTTCAATAAACAGACCCCCATTACATATACAAATTTTGGCTATAGTTCCAGTAATTAAAATACTACAATGCAGCTAAGGACATATTATGAACCGAATGAGCAGCTCACCATCATATCTGCTTGTCTGCTAGTGTTGTTCTGAAGAAAAGCTAAACTCCTCCCACTGTCCAGAACATTCTGTAGAGCCTCAGAGACCTGTACAGCACGTGACATCTTCCATAAGTGCAGGAAACTCACTGAATCTGTGTGTGTGTGTGTGTGTTGGGGGCGTGGCCGTATATGTAGATTGTTTTCCCAGAGTGTTTTTCCTGTGAATGGCATGTGGGCGTGTCCTGCCTCCGGTCATTATCAGATAATGAAGTGCGACGTAAAGAATGTGCCTCTCCTCGGATTCATACATATTACATAAACTGAGAATATCTATTTTTTAATTTAACTTGCTTTATTTAAAAGTAGACCTTTTAAGCTTTCTATGGATATATTTCTCATGTGTGAAGTACTCGTGGAGTTTCAGTTAATTTTAGTGATGCACTTCAGAAAAATATTCACAGAGACTTAGATGGCTGAAAGCGCACCCTGTTTATTTTCCTTTTTTTTTTTTTTCTAAGATTCTATATTCTACACACGCTGACTCAGTACTTTCGCATTCTCACCGCGGAGCTCTTTTAGAAACTATAAACGCTCGCTCTGCACTTGGATCTTTCACCGGCACACCCCACCGTGACAGTATAATCTGGCCACTAATGGATCCAGCAGAGGCTGTACAACTAAGGCAATGTCCACACGTAACCGGGTATTTTTAAAAATGGAGATTTTTCTCTGTGGTTTTCGCCTTTCGAAATCCCCGTTTTTAAAAATACCCAACTACATGTGGACATGGCCTAAGTAGGGCGCTAGAGAAACAAGGGGCGCTCCTGGGTACTCACCAGCAGGATGTGCAACAGATAACTAAATCCCTCCATAACATTACAGAGGCTTTTTTTGCTCTCACTTTACAAATAAAACAGACACAACCACATTCAGCTCCCATTCCCCAGCCTCCTCCTGTGCATTCCGTTTGTTTGTTTTTTCATTACTTCCGTTTTCCATTTTATTGCATAGTATTTGATCACCTATCAACCTGCAAGAATTCTGGCTCTCACAGACCTGTTAGTTAGTCTATAAGAAGCCCTCCTATCCTCTACTCATTGCCTGTATTAATTGCACCTGTTGGAACTCTTTATTTGTATAAAAGACACCTGAACAGACCTGAACCCATCGAAAATCTATGGCGGGCGCTGAAAACTCTGTATTGCCCAGAGACAGCCTGAAAACCTAAAAGATCTGGAGAAGACGTGTATGGAGGAGTGGGTCAAAATCCCTGCTGCAGTGCATGCAAACCTGGTCAAAACCTACAGGAAACATCTGATCTCTGTAATTGTAAACTGTTTCTGTACCAAATATTAAGGTCTATTTTTCTATTGTATGAAATACTTATTTCATGCAATAAAATGGAAATTAATCATTTAAAAATCATACAATGTGATTTATCGTAGTTACACCTCAACTGTGAGACAGAATCTTAAAAAAAAAAAAAGATTCTGTCTCACAGTTGAGGTGTAACTACAATAAAAATGACAGATCTCTCCATTCTTTGTAAGTGGTAAAACTGGAAAAATCGGCAGTGTATCAAATACTTATTTGCCCCACTGTAGTAGTGTATATATACTCTCAGAAAAAGGTTCACAGTGGTACAAATAATGTTCCTTGAAGAACAGTTTTGTACCTTTTTGATAAATGCCCCCTTAATGGCATGGAAAAGACCTCTGATGGTACAATTTTTTACCTTTTAAGGTACAAATGAATTGATGGTACATGATTGTTCTAACATCAAGGGTACAGTAACCTTAACTGATAGTTTACTCCCTTTGCATTACATGTGCATATACATACACTAGCATACACTACAAAACAAAGATTTACACATCAAAATATGAAGCAATGTTTACATTTTCTAATAATTAGCTTAAATATTCATTATCATAACAGTTAAATAAAAACTACTGGGAAAATATTGTGTCAAAATAAAATATATATTGTGATATTTGTAAAAAAAAAAAACTAAATACTTCTGGAAGCTTTTTAATAAATGCTTTCATAGCCAATGATAATAAATACATTAGGTCAACATTTATAGCTTTAAATGCAATATGGAATTTACTCTTCACTACTGCATAAAGCCAACCACAATTACTGTTTCATGAATGATTGGTTGCTGTGTTAACAATTAGGCATAGCAACGGAGCAATGATTGGCCGAAGTAGCCTCAGGCCTTTACTGATTGGCCGAAGCAGCTGCAGGAATTTTCAGTCAGAACGGTAGAGCAGGAAGCTGAAGCACAGCACTGCAGCACGGCTAGTGAGTTTTTATAATATAAATCGGCATTAAAAAGTTAGTTTAATTTAACAGACAAGAGGGCGGCATCATTTCAATGTGAGTTGTATTACTTTGTGATTATATGTTTATATTCAGTTCGCACGTAAAAAATGTAAATGTTTTACCCACCCATCCTGTAAATAACAAGGTAAATTAGCTTATTTAGCTTAGCATCCAATGATGTTAGCCATTTGCACACATTTTAATATATTTAAAGCAATTACTGAGATAATATTAAGTCTGCTGTGCATGTGGCGTATACTATTCACTGCCCACGATCACTTTTAGCTTTGAATAGCAATAGATGTGATTTGCTGAAGTCACTTCAGTCCTTTTCTGTCAGAAGAGTTTTCAGTCAGAACGGAGAGAGCGAGGCAGATTGAGACACAACACACAACTATGGCTTTATCCTTGTTGTCATCTGAGGAACTGCTAATAAAATGAACAGAGGCTGGACTGGAATTATCTGATGAAGAGGAGATTCAAAGGTGACTTTTATCTTCAGAATCAAAAATGTGTAGACCAAATTATACAGACACACAATAATTCCTACAATTATGTCTAGAATGTTTTTTTTTTGCCTCAAGTTTTTAATTCAAAATTTTTTAAATGTCTTCTTTTGTGTTCTGCAGAAAAAGGTCTTGACTGTGCTATTTTATTTTGTTGTTCTGTATATTTAAGTGATTTATTTCCGTACCAGAGCATCGACCATTTTTTAAGCTATTATTTTAGAAACACGTTTTCAGTGTTATTTTTATTATACAGTAACAGTACAGACCTCCTTCTGCTCAATCCTTTAAGTAATATACATGACATTCATTTTATTTGAGTAGTTTGTTCAAATTTAGCAAATATGTTTTGACTTTTAGATTATGAAATTGATGGAGAAACTGTCAGTGATGGGCTCATGGATCACATGATAGCACAGTTTTTGAGAAATCCTTTAAGAAGCAAGTGAAATTTATTTAACTTATCCATCAACTTAAAGAGAACCAAGTAAAAAACATGCTCATGTAACGACTCCAATCTGCGTTGTGTGTAATTATTAACTTTTTAGAAATAAATAAGTAAATATACAACAATAAGTAAATATACAACAATAAGTAAATATACAACAAAACACAGTTTGTAAATTACAATAATATATAGTAGAGCATGTACCTGATAAAAGACATTAAAAATAATACCTAACCACCTTTCGTCAAACTGCTTTTTGACAGTTTTATTGCCCCTTTTATGACCTTTTATGACCTTTGAGTTGACCTTTGAATGACCTTTACGACTTTTTATGGCCTAGAGGAATGATAAAGGGGGGGGGGATGCTTATGCGTTAGACATCGTTTAATTAATTAATTAATTTATTTCATTTATTTTTATTTTCTTTGTTTATTTCATTTATTTATTTCATTTATATATGTATTTATTTATTCATTCATTGTAAGGATTTGTTCAGTGTGTTTTTATTTGAAAGTTATGCTTGGTGAGGGGAAACATTTCAATGTGTTTGTGTTTAACTATTAAGACTGGGAGATTTATTTATTACCAACAGGAGAACAGT
>JAAGKR010010321.1:0-23209 GCA_011419295.1 Clarias macrocephalus | reverse complement strand
AAGCTTAAATGATAATGTTAATCATGGACACCTGTGAACACTAGAAGGAAACACAAGATGGTGAGCCACAAATTCAAAATAAAGGTCCAGCAAAGAGAAGTGTTGAAAGAATGTGCCTGTATAGTACTGTACATTTTCATTTAGGCATTTGACAGACACTCTCATCCAGAGCAACTTAGAAAAGTGCTTTGACATTCGATCCATCCTTACACTGGGTTATTAGGTTACTATGTAAGGTTACACCTTTATTTGTCACATAGAATTTCACTGTGCTGAAATGTATTTCTTCTCATATCCCAGCATAACTGGGGTCAGAGTGCAGGGTCAGCCATGATACAGCAGATAGGATTAAGGGCCTTGTTAAAGGGCCCATCAGTGGCATCCTAGTGGAGGTCAGTGCCCTAACTCTCTGAAGTAGAAACAACTTCCTCAATCTAAGTAAGGTAGTGGAACGGTACTGGACGATCTGAGAGACCATGGTGCAGTGCAGGGTGTGACTAGAGCTGACAGGTAAGTGCTGGTCCTTTTTTAGCTTTGTAGACAAGCATCAGTGGTTTATATTTAGTGTGGTCAGCTACAGGAAGCCAGAAGTAGGGCGGTGTGGGAAAAATGGGGAAGGTTGAAAAAGAGATGTGCAGTTGCACTTTGGATCAGCTGCAGAGGATTAATGGTAGACAGAAGCAGGCCTGCCAGGTGCAAGTTGCAGTAGTCCAGTCGTAAAATAACAAAGAACTTAACAAGAAGTGTAGAAAGACCTGGGCAATTTTCATGATGTTTTAAGGATGAAATCAACAAGAGTGATTTAGCAATGTGTGGGGAAAATGACAGTTGATTGTCCAGATTTACCCCAAGATTGCAGGCAGTGACTGAAGGAGTGATCTAATTGTTGTCCAGGGAGATCACAAGATCTTGGCAGGGGGATAAATCACCAGGGATGAACATCAGTTCAGTTTCAGCTGATAAGGTAGGAAGGAAGCAAACCATGCTGTGGAACAGATTTTAAGGCTTTTAAAAAACCAATAAAATAATATTGTGGTTCACAAATGCAGCTGAGTGACCCAGGAGATTAAGAACAGGTGATGGTTTAGCTGATCTAGCAGCATGGAGTGTTTAAGTGACAGACAGAATCCGGATTGGTTGCGATCATTTGAGTTTTTTTTCACATAAGATAGATACATTTGATTTATAAACAGTGTGTCCAGGAATTTTAGAAAAAAAAGACAGAAGTGATACAGGGGAGGAGTAGGATGCAGGGTTTTATCAAATATAGATTTTGCACAGTATTATTGCACACAATATTGCTAATATATTTATTGCACAGTGAGAAGAACGTTTAACTGTTCATGAGGTAAATTGCCTGGCTGTCCTGGTGTTTGGTGCACTGTAGCGCCAACCAGATGGCAAAAGTTAAAAAAAAAAAGTGGCTTTGGTGTGAAGGGTCCAAAGTGATATTCCGAGCCCTTTTCTTCACTTTGGATATATACAGTTCTTGCAGTGTAGGCAGGGGAGCACTGATGATTCTTTCAGCAGTCCAAACAGTCCTCTGTAATTTCCTGATTATGTATGTTATGTCCTGTAATATTTTGTGGGATGTCCTGTGTTTGGGCTCCCGTATCTTTCAGGTCCTGGGATTGGACATCGCCCCTGCCAATCACTGTTCCCAGCACGACAGCGAATCCCATGGGAACCAATGAGGCGGCCCCAGTCGAGCATAAGAACCCGGAAATGACGCAGCGAGAGGGGTGGCTTTTTCTTTCATTCATGCATATTGTTACGGCGATTCTGAAATAGTTACTTCCGGTATTTCAAACAGTGTGACGGCGATTTGTTACGCTAGACTACTAGCTGTGTGCGTTTTTGTTTGCCTACGCCCAGTGTGAGTACGTGGACGTATCTCCAATTCGCGGTGTGGAGTCAAGGTTAGTATGCCCTGGGGTATACATACGCAGCATGTAGAAGATAGCGCTGTTTAGGCACCCTAGTTAGGAGCGAGAGCTATTTGTTGTATTTTTGTTTTGGTTAGTCAGTGTAATTAGCGGGCATCCTACGCCCTAGTTTTGTTTTTGTTTTGTTTGTTAGGTAAGACCGACTGCCGCGCATTAGTTAGAAGGTGTTTTGTTTTATTTATTTCTTTACTTTAAGCTCTGCTCGTGGCTTTCACTGTTGAATTTGTCATTCTATCTTTTGTATATATTTTGTAAATATAATTTCTGTGTGTTTGTACTTTTGGTCTCCACTGTAATTACGGAGCAATTGGGGGTGTGTGTTTGTGCTTCATTCACTAAAGTTTGTTGAAGCTCATTGCCAGTCTTGAGTCTGCCTCATTTTTGTAATTAGTGACAGTGTTTATTACATTTATATTTCTTTTTTTATTATTTTTCCTATGTCGGCTTCCTATCATCCCTAGACACCTAGAGCTAACCTAACATCTGCGTAGGAAACTGTAACAATGTAGCTGAGCCAAACTAGACATTATTATTGAAGTGTATTATTATTGAAGGACAGATTTGATGATGGCTGAGTAGAACTGCAGGTTAAACTTCTTCAGTTGACAAAGGAAATACAACCTCTGATAAGTGTTTTTAACAATGGAGTCAATGTGATTGGCCCACTTCAGGTCCTGAGAGATGCACTTGCTCGGGAACCGGAATGACTCCACTGCTGTCACAGTGACTGTTCATGATGGTTAGTGGAGGGGTTTCTCCTGAAGTTAACGATCATCTTCACTGTTTTAAGCATGTTTGGCTCCAGGTTGTTGTGACTGCACCAGACAGCCAGCTGCTCAACCTCACTTCTATAGGCAGACTTGCAGACCATTCTGGATGAGGGAGATGATTGTAGTGTTGTCGGCAAATTTCAGGAGCTTGACAGAGGGGTCTGTAGTGGGGTCTTTGATTAGTCTCTGGTTTGTCCCATGAAGTGCAGTTCTATGTTGACTGCAACATCCACAGACCTGTTTGCTCTATAAGCAAACTGCAGGGGGTCCAGTAAGGGTCCAGTGATGTCCTTCAGATAAGCCAACACCAGTCTTCATGACCACAGATGTGAGGTAGTAATTAAGTCCTGTGATTTTATTTTATTTATTTTTTTGGAATAGGGATGATTGTGGAGCATTTGAAGCATGTAAAATACATGTTTTTATGTATTTTATGCATTTTTTTAGTCCTACCTAAAAATGTGGAACAGATTTAGATGAACTCTGAAAAATAAACACCTTTTGTGACTAAGCAGAAGAGGTGGAGGCGGGGTTTCATCACACACAGATCCGGTCAATCACAACGCCAGAGAGGAAACCCATTAACATCGGACAAGCTCACGTGGTAAAACCGTTTACCCGCAGACTGTGATTTTGTCTTCCATATTATTCTTTTCTTAGACCCGCTTGCTCGTTCGCTCACATGTTCACAACAACGTTTTAGTCATACCATCAAGACCATTTTAAGGGCCCAAGCACTATAAGGTGCCTCTTCTTCTTGTTTTCCTACTTTTGGGGTCTTAACAAGGCAGACAGGTTGGAATCTGCTCCCATTAGGATGCCTGAGAGTCTGGGCCACGGGTGTAGCTCAGGGGCCCTCACAAGAGATTTTGCTGGATAGCTCATACATACTTTCACGTAGCGTCTATGTGCGTCAAAACTCTGAACAAGCTGAACAACTGCATTTGATTTAGATATTCTCCTCCTGGGAAATTTATACAATCGCCACCAAACCGGGCTGATGTGATCTAAAGGGTGCTTTCTCACCTGCCTTATTTAGTACGGTTGAATCGCACTAGAGTTCGTTTTCCATCTTGTTGCGGTTCGTTTGGGCAGGTGTGAATGCAGCAATCGCACTCTAGTTCGGACCAAAATCAGACCAAACAAGCGTACCGAGACCTCTTTGGAGAGGTGGTCTCGGGACGCTTTCAAACGAACACTGGAGCGGTTTGTTTGAGGTGAGAACACGTTCCGAACTTGAACAGACCCAACTGCAAAACGTACTGCACATTTTTGGACTAATCCAAGTTCAAGTTCAAGTAGGCTTTATTGTCACTTCAACCATATACAGTTAGTCCACAGTGAAATGAAACAATGTTCCTCCAGGACCAAGGTGCTACATGCAAAATAAATTTACACATAGATTAACAGAAAGACTAAACTAGTTAACTAAGAGACAAGACAGATTGTTCTGACAACATAAACTTACAACATAAATTAACAAAAACGAACTAACCAACACAGAGAGGAAGACTATCTACGTTTTTTTAAATATAAATACACATAACCGTCAACATGAAGTGGTGCAAATGTAAACAAGAGCAACAAGTGACAAATGTAAACAAGAGCAACAAAGTGACAGTGCGACAAACACGACATAACAACAATACTCAGTGGTCTTGAGGTAGTGAATTGAGGTGGTGGAGAAACAGTAAACGTTCCTTAATGTAGCAGCAAAGAAGTTAGTGCAAAAAGTAATCCAGTAATGAATATTGTGCAAAAGAGCATTTACAGGTTGATGTGTATGATAGTCTGGTAGTGTAGATCAGTGTGTTTACGCTTGTGTTAATTAATCAGTCCAGTCTCAATGTTTGAGGTAGTTGTGTTTAGTTGAGTGATTGTGTGTGTGTGTGTGTGTGTGTGTGTGTGTGTGTGTGTGTGTGTGTGTGTGTGTATTTATCAGTCTAGACCCTTTTGTTGAGGAGACAGGTGGCTTGTGGAAAGAAACTGTTGCAGAGTCTGGATGTGTGTGCCCGAATGCTTCGGTACCTTTTTCCAGATGGCAGGAGGGTGAAGAGTGAGTGAGATGGGTGTGTCCGATCAGCCACAATGCTGGTGGCTTTGCGAATGCAGCGTGTCGTGTAGATGCCCTCGATAGAGGGAAGAGAGACCCTGATGATCTTCTCTGCTTTCCTCACTATCCGCTGTAGGGTCTTGCGTTCCGATGTGGTACAGTTCCCAAACCAGACAGTGATGCAGCTGCTCAGGATGCCCTCGATAGTCCCTCTATAGAAGGTGGTCGGGATCGGTGGTGGAAGCTGGGCCTTCCTCAGCCTTCTCAGGAAGAAGAGATGCTGCTGGGCTTTCTTGTGCAGAGAGCTGGTGTTGAGGGACCAGGTGAGGTCATTCTCCAGGTGGACACCCAGGAATTTGGTGCTTTCAACGATCTCCACCGAGGAGCCGTTGATGCTCAGCGGAGAATGTTTGCTTTGTGTTTTCCTAAAGTCACCAACCATCTTCTTTGTCTTGTCAACATTCAAAGACAGGTTGTTGTCTCTGTACTTCCTCTCTGTACGCTGACTCGTCATTCTTGCTAATGAAACCCACTACGGTCGTGTCATCAGCAAACTTAATGATGTGATTCAAACTGTGTGTCGCTACACAGTCGTGAGTCAGCAGTGTGAACAGCAGGTGACTGAGCACACAGCCTTGTGGGGCCCCAGTACTCAGTGTGGTGGTGCTGGAGGTGTAGTTCCCGATCCGTACTGACTGAGGTTTTCCGGTCAGAAAGTTCAGAATCCAGTTACAGGGGGAGGTGTTCTGGCCCAGCAGGCTCAGCTTCCCGATCAGTTGTTGGGGGATGATAGTGTTGAATGCTGAGCTGAAATCTATGTACAGCATTCAAACGTATGTGTCCTTATTGTCCAAGTGTTTCAGTGCCAGGTGTAGTGTGGTGGAGATGGCGTCGTCCGTTGAGCGGTTAGGACGGTATGCAAACTGCAGTTGGTCCAGTGAGGGGAGCAGCAGGGTCTTGATGCATCTCATGATGAGCCGCTCGAAGCACTTCATGATGGTGGGTGTAAGTGCAACGGGACAGTAGTCATTGAGAGAGGACACAGAAGCCATCTTCGGCACGGGGACGATGGTGGTAGCCTTGAAGCACTTGGGAACGACGGCGCTACTCAGAGAGATGTTGAAGATGGCTGTGAGAACATTTGCCAGCTGTTCTGCACATTCTCTGAGCACTCTGCCTGGGATGTTGTCTGGTCCAGCAGCTTTAAATCAAATTCAAATTCAACGTGGATTGACTCTGTGTAGAGTTTTCTTCACATCAGCGAGCCACAGTACCTGGTCGTTTGAAGGAGGGGTGGTCTTTCTCGCCGCCACGACGTTCTGTCTGTCGAATCGAGTGTAGAAGTTGTTCAGCGCATCTGGAAGGGAGTTGTCACCGTCACAGGCAGGTGATGTCGTCCTGTAGTTAGTGATGACTTGTATGCCCTGCCACATGCGCCGTGTGTCACCGCTGTCCCTGAAGTGATTGTGGATCCTCTGGGCGTGTGCACGCTTCGCCTCTCTGATGGCCCGGGACAGTTTGGCCCTTGCTCTTCTAAGGGCCACCTTGTCTCCTGTTTGAAGGCAGAGTCTCGGGTTCTCAGAAGTGCACGCACCTCCGCAGTAATCCATGGTTTCTGGTTGGGTCGTGAGATGATGCTCTTGGAGACAGTGATGTCATCGGTGCACTTGTTGATGTAGCTGGTCACTGATGACGTGTATTCCTCCAAGTCGGTGTAATCGCCGTAAGTCGCAGCCTCCCTAAACATGTTCCAGTCAGTGTTTTCAAAACAGTCCTGAAGAGCAGAGATGGCTCCTGCTGGCCAGGTTTTCACCTGCTTCAGAACCGGTTTTGATGAGTGGTCTGTATGCTGGAATTTTAACACTCACATCTCTGTCTCACACGCCCACACGCAGAAACACACACACCCACACACACTAACAAGTCACATGTCTTACACACCATCACAAATGTTAACACACAGACACACTCCACACACACACACAAACATGCACAAATACATTTAGTACACACAAAGATTGACACATCCACGTGTCACACACACACACACACACACACACACAGTAACGCACTCGACAAATATTTAGGGCCCAAACTGACATTAGCCCTGTATAGTGTGTGACGTGTGCAAGTTGTGCGATGCGGGCGATGGCTTTTTCGAGGTCTTGACACACTCAAATAACACACAGGTTGTGTGGTGCACTCAGGGTGGCGATGGCACAGGGTGCTTGGGCCCGTCATCGTTGCTTGCAACTATATATTTTTCTTCTTCTTCAAACCCCCGCGCCAATGACTCGGGGCTCTCACCCTCTGGTACCGCTTATTCTTCTTCTCTTTAAGTAAATTAAAAAACTAACAAGTTCAACATTCCCCAGTCATTCAAAGTAATCCAAGTTTTTTTACCACACTGATTAAACGTTTCACTGTTCTCCTGTTGGTAATAAATAAATCTCCCTGTCTTAATAGTTAATGAATCCCCTCACCAAGCACAACTTTTTTTCAAATAAAAAAAAAAACACTGAAGAAATCCTTACAATAAATAAATGAAATAAATGAATAAATGAAATAAATAAATGGAACAATGTCTAACGCATAAGCACTTTTAACGCCACCCCCCACCCCACCTTTTTTATCAATCTTCTAGGCCATAAAAATACTAAAGGCCATCCTAAGATTATCGTAAGGGTCATCTAAATGGTCATAAAAAGGTCATTAAAAGGCATTAAAACTGTCAAGAACCATTTGACGAAACGTGGTTAGATACTATTTTTGATATTTATTCAGAAGCTTTAAAAATTTACTGCATTACAAAAATTTTCTTCTGATTTTTTTTTTTACTTTTTAACAGAATAACAACAAAAAAAAGGTTTTGCCACGATATCTTCAGCTGTGCATGTGTGTGTTTTGTCAGTTTTAAACATCTACTTTCTAATTGTCAGAGTTTCAATAATGTAAATGTAAAGTTATTATGATAAGTAACGTCTGAGGTGACAAATTTTACCATGGCTTCACACAGATACAACTTTATAATACATTTAATAATACGTCTGTTTATTTTTAATTTAACTAAATTCAGTGTTAATATTTACTCTTTAATTGTTGTTGTGTTAAATTACTGAGCTGTTTGTGCAGCTGGATTGTGTGTTAGTGAGACAGATGACCGAGCAACAATGTGACAATATGCAGGAATTTTACACAAAACACGACACACTTTATTCTGGATCACACAATGTCACAGTAGATTCTAAACCCAGCGTACTGAGTGAATGCGGTGTGGACTCTGTGGAGGAGCTTCATGGTGTCAGAGACGCTGTAGAAGGACAGAGTTCCCGCACTGTGATCCACATACACTCCTATTCTGGGGGATGATGGAGCTCTGAGATCAGTCACAGTGTTCTTGTGATAGAAAGAGAGAGAAGAAGAAGAACACCACAGACTCCAGGACCGATTGTTGCGTCCAAACTCTCACGCATAACCAAATCCTTTTCTCCTGATGTCTTTATATGAGACTGATATGGACACACCATCACCGCTCCACTCCACCTCCCAGTAATAGCGTCCACACACACTCTCCTTACACAACACCTGAGGCCAGTAATCAAATCTCTCTGGATGATCAGAGTATCGCTGCTCTCTCTCACTGTCTCTCACCTCTCTGTTCTTCTCAGACAGAATGAGGTTACGATGTGTCGTGTTGGGATCCTGAGTCAGATAACAGAAATCTAAAATAAAAGAGAAAAAGTGTACAGTGTGAACATGTGGGATTTAATTCAAATAATACTGTATATTCATGTGGAGAGTGAGACAGCTGTCTGTGTGCACTGATATCTGAGGGAAAAATACCTCAATGTTAATTTAAATTTTGATCTAAAAATAAAAATCCTGTTATTTCCTACTACTTCAATATTTAGTATTTTGTGTGTGTGAAAGGTCAGCAGAAGCATTGCTAAGAAATAAGACTTGACAGAGCGAGTAAAGACGTCCATCATTGTGTTTCTCCAGCAGGAACAGCTCCTCTTACCATGTGGAGGGATTTTGTTGAATTCCTCCTCACAGAATTCCTCGAGTCTCTTCTTCAGATCTGAGAGAGAATTCCTCATTCCATCAAATGAGAGATGTTGATGGACACTGATGCTGGATGTCTGAACGTCTGGTCTGTCTAATAGAGGAGAGTGACCTGAAGCTAAAGCCTACAGAAAACAGATTAAATGTAAAACACACTTGTGACATCAGGAGACATCAACTGTTCCATTAACAAGAGGTGTTTTAGAGAGTGTGTGAGGAACAGCTGTGTGTGTAGATCAGACAGTGAGTGTTACCTGGAGGAACTGGACGGGATCTTGTGTGTGTGAAAGCTGCTCCAGCTCAGTGAGTCTCCTCTGAAGATCAACAATCTCCTGCTCCAGTTGCTCCAGGAGTCGTTCAGCTCGACTCAGTTCAGCCTCCTCCTGAGCTCTGATCAGCTCCGTCACCTCCGAGCGCTTTTTCTCCATGCAGCTGATCAGCTCAGTAAAGATCCTCTCACTGTCCTCCACTGCTGTCTGTGCACTCAGCTGTTACACACACACACACACACACACACACACACACACACACACAGGATGTAAAGCTCATCTATCATTCCCTCTCTTACTGCGACTCTAAATGTCTCCATGTTGTCCATGTTGTGTGTGTTTCTAGGAGCAGCTCTGTCTCTGCTCACTGCTCACCTTTATAGTGTTCACAGCCTGTTTCAGCTCCTGCACCTTCTTCTGCTTCTCCTGGATTCTCTGCTGGGATTTCATCTGCTCCTCCTTTAACTCACTCTGAGGATACAGTATCAGTTTGTGCTTTACATACCTGTTAATACCTGTTTTTACCCTGATGCATTAGTTTATTATAATTCTTGACTAATAATAATAATAATAATAATAATAATAATAATAAAACATTTTATTTGTAAAGCACTTTTCATTCATTAAATCTCAAAGTGCTAACATTAAAGAAAAATAAAGATAGAAAAAGTATAATGCAATAAAATGAGACCACATCAGGGCTAAAACAATAATAAAAATAAAAATAGAAGAGGTATAAAACAATCAATTAAAACCAAATCAACAATTATAAACTTTCTTGAATAAAAAGGTCTTCAGGTTGGCTTTGAAAGAGTCCAGGCACTGTATGGCTCTCAGATGAACAAGAAGACGATTCCAGAATTGTGGTGCAACTGAGCAAAAGTCTCGATCCCCCATGGTATGCACTGAAAAAAATAAGAAGTACAATTTAGTAAATTTTTGTTTTGCAAGTTTTTGCACGCAGGTTTTTCAAGTAAATTTTACACTTGTGAAAATGAATTAAATTTACTTAAGGAAGTTGAGTAAAACTAATAAATAAATATTACATATTACATGGCCTCTTTAAATTATGTTAAGTAGTATTTACTTACTGATCTGATGTAATTAATTGATATAATTAAGTAAAACTATTTTCTATTTTAAGTAAATTTTACACGTTTTATTCAGTCAATGTTACTTATTTTAAATAAATAAAATGAATCACTATTACAATATAACAAAATAGTACTGTGACAATAAATAACTCGATTGCACATTTATTAAAATCTTTATTTAAAGGAATTAACATGCCCATACACAAACAAGATCAAAGCTTAATATTTAAACAGCTCAAGCAGCAATAAAGTGCAATGACATTTTTGATTATAAGACTTTTGCTTATTCAAGCCATCTTAACTTACATGTCTATACAAAAACTGGACAGAATCTTAACTAGAGCAAGTATTCGACGAAATAATAACAGACTGCTTTTACAAATAAATCCTGCTTTTCAAGTAAATTCAGCAAGTCCATGGCCAAGTGCTCTGTAGCAAAGATAATACAGCTGACAGGATCCACATAAGAAATATATTCTGCAATATAGAGAACATAAAAAGTAGTAATTAGTAGTCTGGAAAACACCATTTACAAATACAAAATACTTTCACTCATCTAATGATGAAAGAAACAAGGCTAAACATAATCTGTGTTTTACACTATATTTTGAAGAAAATGATTTTGATAAGGTCACTGAAAAAAAAACTTAACATGGGGGGCATTTAATATAGACATGAAATGTTAAGGAAAAAGTAGTTTTCCTTAACGTACTGCATTCAAATCTCGATGAAGTCTGAGGATTAAGAGCGCGCGGCATGTCTGCTCAGAACAGCGCCATCTTGCTCCCCCCCCCACCCCCCCAGTTCTTAACGAATTCTCATCTCTCAGATACAGTCAAGTTTACTTCTTTTGTTATGTCACTGTGCGAATGTTGAAACTTTTGTCACGTTTTGTTATTTAAGAATCACTGTACAACCATACATAATTACACATACCGAACAAAACATATACAGTATCAAGGGGCAAGTCACGCGTACAAGGGGTTTAGACGTCTTTTGTAAAACTTTAAAATTAAAGTTGTAAAACTGTCGTGTACATATGTGGTAAGAATCCCCGAACAACTGCACAAAATTGTATCTCAACAAAATTTAATGAAACAAAAACATGTATCACGGATAAAGTAACACATTCAAGACTAACGCGGAGATTTTAATATGTCGGACGGCGTAGACTAAAGATCATCAACTCGAGTTTCCAAATGTGCAGAAAATATACAGAATTAAGCGATGACAACTCAATTGCTCAGGGTTAACACAATTACCAAATACACTGAGTCAAAAACTCCAAGATATTATGCACTTTCAACTATTACTTACCTGTCGAAGAAAATGGAGAAGCACTTTTGAGAAGGTGATCCTCGCGGGTGAGCTTCTTTTTCGCGCATGCGCAGATCACCTAGAGTCAGCTTAAATTCTACTTGATTTTTTTGAGGTATATAGGTACTCTATTAATTCGTTTAGATTTGTCAAAGAATCATAAGTAACATTTACTTGACTGTTGAATGTTTAATTTTTGCAAGTCTAAATTAAGTAAATATATAGATTTTACTTAATACTTAAAAGTTTTCACTTTAACTAAATTATTATTTGTAAAAAATACACTTTTTTTTCTTGTTTCATTTACAAAGCCTTACAATCATTTTTTACAGTGTGGAGCCTGGTAAATGAGGAGCATGCTTCTTGATGACCTAAGGGTGCGGTTTGAATGTTCTTCAGTGATCAGCTCTTGCTGATATGATGGTGCCTGATCAGTAACACATTTATGGGTTAGCAGCTGGATTTTATATTCAACCTGGGATGGTTGGAGGATGGGAGTGATGTGCTCAAATTTCCTAGTTTATGTTAGAATTCTAGCGGCACTATTTTGGATGTAGTGTAGTTTTTGAATGTCCTTGACAGAGTTTTAATATAAAGCTGCCTGTCGTCAGCATAGCAGTGAAAAGCCAGCCCATGTCTGCTGATGATGCACCCAAGAGGTAACATATAGATGGTAAAAAGGATGGGGGCCGAGAACCAACCCCTGTGGAACACCACATGTGACATTAAGCAGCCTGGACTTACATCCTCCCAGCATGACACATTCAGGCCATGTTAGACATGTAGGACTGGAACCACTGCAATGTAGTTTGCGACAGACCAATAGTGAGAGAATGGTATGATCCACTGTGTAGAAGGCTGCTGTCAAATCAAGAAGGATAAGAAGAGAAGGCGATCCTGCATCAGCTGTCAAGAGTAGATCATTTGTCACCCTGAGCAGTGCTGTCTTTGTGCTGTGGGCTAATCGAAAAGCCTGACTGAAATTTCTCAAATAAGTTGTTGCACTTGAGGTGGTTCAAAAGTTGAAAGGCAACTGTCTTCTCTAGGACCTTTGATAGGAACGTGAGATTTGAGATAGGCCTGTAGTTTCCAAACACGTCAGGGTCTAATGAGGGCTTCTTCAAAGTCGGACGGATGACAGCAGTTTTCAGAGAAGGTGGAATGTACCCAGTTTGCAATGAGAGGACATTCACGTGCTGCTGAAGGGCAAGACAGTCGAGCAGACTCAGAAATTCTGTTGATAGCTGACAAGAGGGATTGTCCACATGAATATTCAACTCTCCAACAATAGCTATGTTGGTTGACATGGAACAGAGTGATGTAAATAAGTTGTCTATTTCAGGGAGGAATGAAGAGTGAGGCTTGGGGCGACGGTATATAAGCAGCACTGTCATTGAATATGGAGGTTTACATTTGAAGACTAAACATTCCATAGAGATAAAGTCAGGGGCAAGGTAGTGGCAAAGGAGAAAGTTTCAAATCATCCCGATGAATAACTGACAAGCCACCATGGGGGAGGTGGCAGCTACGTAGTCCAGGTGCGCCAGTGTTCTGATGACGCCCCTCAGGTACAACACATGCTGCTGCAGACCAGACAGATGGAATTTTACAAAACTGCCACAAAACTACCCAATCACAGACTCCCACACACTACTTCTGATTGGCTGTTTCTTCTCTAATCAGCTGGCACTATCGACCACAACAGAATTAAATTAAATTCAATGTTATTTGTATAGTGCTTTTAAATATGGTCATTGTTTCAAAGCAGCTTTACAGAATCAAAAGAAAATTCTAAAAAATAAGTATAATTAAAAGATTAAAAGTATATTATTATACATAATTATATATAAATTAAAATAAATTATCTAAAAGAAGCATTGTAATTGTTGTTTTTTAAATAAAGTTGTCTTCATTTATAATATTATTAACAAATATTATAATATTTATTTTTTTATTGAATTAAGTATTAGTATATACCAGTTTCGATTGTCCATTATGTGTTTTTATTTACTTATCTAATTATCCATATAGCTCATTGTTAGACGATTCAAATCGGAAAACTCGGTGAAGATATAGAACAGCGCACCATGTTTGCTTTCTTTATTTTACAAAATCATAACGTTTAGTCGTCATTGTGAGTGCACTTAAATAAAAGTAGAGTCTTACAAATGTCATGTAACTTATTTAGTTTTATTATATAGTTTTTGCACATTAATCTGACAGTAAATGTGGCACATCCACTTGTTCTGACGCACAGCCAGAATCTGTTTTCTGGCCACGCTAGTGTTACACATGATAAAATCTGTGTAGATAATAAGAATTCATCTTTGAGAGAATTAACTAAGTCTATGATCTATAGTTATAGCCGCACTTAGTGGTAAAGCCAGCAAACACACACCCATAATGCCGCAAGACTATTATTCTGGTTGAGTACCATATGAATGTTCATGTTTATAATGTCTATTTGTTCTTCACATTTTCATTCATTTCAAGTTCTTCACTTAATTTTAAAAGATTCAGAGATTATTTATTATGTGCATAAACATTTTCTTTGAACAGTGTATTTTCAAACAACATATATATATACACACACAACAGTCAACGCTGAAGGCAACATTGCTTGCAGCTGCATGTCCATTTTAATTTTGCTTCTTTGAATGCTTATGTCTATTTGCTACACACAATATGTCCACTAGATGTCAGTACAATGAGCCCTTAAATAAAGCTTCATGAAAATAAACTTTTGGTTAAACTATTGGCTGGGAAGTCTCAAGATATATTTAAGGCTTCATCTCACTATCACTACTATGTAACAGGTAGCTGCAGTAATGCAGAGACAGACAAGGCAGACCAGGACTTCAAAGGTGAGAGAAGCACAGAAGATCTCAGTAAACTTCATATTACCATCTCTCAGTTTCTCAGTCATATTACCATTTCTCAGTAATATTACCATTACTCAGTTGTATAATGATATAAAACTTTAAGTTGCTCTGAATAAGAGTATCTGCTAAATGTAATATATATAATTTATTTATTTATTTATTTAGTTGGTTTGGTAATGTATTGTATCAATTTAATCAAGTAAATCAAATAGTACATGCATCTTTATAGTGATTGGGACTGTTGAATCCATTTTAATGTTTACTAAAAGAAAAATGGTGTGATTAATTATTTTATCAAGAAATATTGATATTGACTCGCTTTCTGTAAGTAACATACAATGCTTTGAAAAAGTATTTGTCTCTTCCTGACTTTTTTTTTTTTGGCATATTTGTCTCACTTAAATAACTTATATCATCAAACAAAGCGTAATATTACACAAAAATAAATACAAACTTTAGTTTTTAAACGATGATTTAATTTTTTAAGAAAAAAAGAATCTGTCCAAACCTGCCTGGCCCTGTGTGAAGAAGTAATTGCCCTCAACCTAATACCTGCGTGTGCCACCCTTGGTTGCACCAACTGCACACACTACCACCAACAAGGTTGATTGTTGGTATGATCTTTATGTAGCCAGGTGGGAGTAGTCCATGCAATTTCTACGTACGCCACTAGATGGCACTGCCATTTGGGGGCACCCTTGGGGATACGAAGGGATAACAGTGAATAAAAAACCAGGAAGTCAGACCGCCGGCTACAGGAATTGAAGCATGTTATGTTTAGGTGCATCTGATTGTTTCATTCAGGTAAATAAGCTGTAAAGTGTGCTTGTTACATCCAAATATTTTGTTATAGAGTGTGGTATGCAGAAATCCTGTGGGATGTTAGTGGCTAATAGTGTTGTTTATTGTTCGATGTTAACAGGTATGTTGAGAAATGTTTAAAGTGTGACCTGTGAGAAGTCTGCACGAGATAACTGTCAGTGCATTCACTGAACAGTCAGTATTTTGAGGAAATTTCTACATTCATTGTTGTAAAGTATAAAGTACATTTTATACAAGCACTGTGACATTTAAGATTGTTAACAGTGGAATGTGTCATTTCTGTTGTTGAATCAGGAAGAGCCACCACAGGTATTTTTGTATGTTTAGTGAACAGCATTTTGTTTCTTTTTCATTTGCTGTTTGGTACTAACAATTTTGGTTAGTTCTCAAATTGAAATTTGCTTGTACTAGAAGCTGAGGCTCAGGTGCACCGCCTCTCAGGTTGAACTAATTGAAGAACATTGAACATTTTGTGACTGTTCTTATAGGGCAGAATTCCCTGAGACTATTTTATTTTTTTATTAAACCCCAATTATTATTTTCAGAATAAAAAACCTCGAAATACATTTTTGTGTCCTGTGCTGGTTCAATTTCGCCGGCTACATTTATATGAATTGCTCTGTTAGGTTTTTGTCAGATGTATGACACACTTTACAAAAAAAAAAAAAAAAAACTATCGTCTCATTAGTCCACTGAATATTTCCCAAAAGTCTTGGGGATAATCAAGACATTTATTTTGGCAAATGTGAGATGGGACTTTCTTTTTGGTCAGCAGTGCATTTTGCCATGAAACTCTCCCATAGCTGCCATTTTTACCCAGTCTCATTCTTATTGTTAAATTATGAACACTGACCTTAACTGAGGCAAGTGAGGCCTGCAGTTCTTTAGAGTTGTTCTGGTCTTGGCATAATTTTGATAGACCGGCCACTCCTGAGAAGCTGCACCACTCTTACAAGTTTTCTTTATTTTATTTTAATTGCGATCACTGTGGCGCGCTGGAGTTCCTGTTTTTTAATCCTTTCCAAACTGATGCATATCAATTACTTTGTTTCTCATCTGTTCTTGGATTTTTAATCAGGCCTAGTTGTGGCACGTGAAATTCACAATCATAGTTCATTCATGATTTAGCAATTATTAATATAATTAATATAAAACTTGAACAATCAGGAGTAGTTCAGCGGTTAAAGCATTGGACTATGGTTTGGAAGGTCCCAGCTTCAAATTCCAAGACCACGAAATTGTCCTGTTGGGCCCTTGAGCGAGGCCCTTAGTCCTCAACTGCTCAGCTGTATTATTACATAAAAAAAATGTAAGTTTCTCTGGGTAAGGGTGTCTGACAAATGACTTAATGTAAACTGTTTGAATATTCACTGGAGCTCATGGTGGGGCTTTGTTAAAGTTGTAGGTGCTGTGTGTTTGTATACTATGTATTTATATTGTGCATGTGCGTTTACAAAAAAAAAAAGACATCAATCATCTGCCCCAAACTGAGCTCTTCCGGGGCCAAAAAGACATTATAAATGCATCAAGTGATGTTCCAAATTAACCAACACTACTTGTTTGGGCTTACCAGGTCTGCCTATATGCCTCTCTAGCCATGTAAGCAAAGTTGCCACTAGATGGTGATCAGTTGACAACTCCTCCCCTCTCTTTAACTTAGTGTCCAAGATATATGGCCTCCGGTCAGATCACAAAATCTATCAGTGACCTTTGCTCTGGCACCAAGTGTGCTTAAGAGCATCCTTATTCATTAACATAGTGTTTATTATGAACAATTTGTGACAGTGACTTGCATATAAATCCAATAACAAATTTGAGTTCAGACCAGTGAAGCCATTCATCTTAATCACGCCACTCCAGGTAACCTTGTCATTGCCCACCTTGAAGTCCCCCAGGGCTGGTTGGATTTGGAGTCCCCTACAGGAGCACTGTGTAGGACTCCATTCAGGGTCTCCAAGAAGGCATAAGCATATCAGAGTATGCACTGTGCATACTCCCTCAAGCATAGGGAGGTGACCTTCTTGTCCCCTGGGGTAAACTCCAATGTAGTGGCACAGAGCTGGGGACTTGTGATTATCCCCACACCCACATGGCACCTCACACCCTGAGCAACTCTGGAAAAGAAGAATCCAACCCCTACCCAGGAGTAGGGTTCCAGAACCAAAACCATGCATAGAGGTAAACCCCACCAGATCAAAGTGATGACTCTCCACCTCCTTACAAGCTCTGGCACCTTCCCGACATAGAAATGATATTTCACATCCTTAGTCAGCCTCTACCATCTGTATCTGGTCCGATGAGGACCTCTACCTTCATTACCACCAAATGACAGCACACACAAACCTAGTGGTGGGTCGACAGGATGGGAGGGGGTATCCAATCTTTCTTGGGCTCTGTGCACCAGACCTGGCCACCAAGCACTCATTGATCATCCTTCTGTCCAGGCTTTCTCCAGGCATGGTCACCTTTCTCTCTTCTCTCTGTTTCATTAGGTCTGATTTAAACCAGTCTTAGTCTGGCTCCTCTTCGAAGACAAATTTCCTTGGGAGGCACATGGCTCTGGACAACACAGCTCTCAAAAAAGTACAACAGTCTTCATCACAATAATGTTATGGTCCTCAGTGAGGACTAAGCATACTACTACTGCTCATAAGGATATATTCCTAGGATTTATACTCCTGAAAAAGTCTTCCAGAGAAAGTTTGCTAGATGCAGAGGGTAGAAGCGGCATTTAACCCAATAAAGACCCACCTCGCCAGTTTCCTTATCCTCTAGAACCCTGATTTTGAGCACCCATTCCTTGTCCAAATGGATGCATCAGAGACCAGGCTTGGAGTGGGTTTTTCTGAGAAGTTTGAGGGAGAAGAGCATGCAGTCCTGTATGCGAGTAGGAAACTATTGTCTGCTAAATTAAACTACGCAACAATAAAGATGGAGGCTTTTGCCATTGAGTGAACAGTAAAGGAGCTCAGGTATTATCTAGGTGGGTGGCACTTTACCTTGATAACTGATAATGCTCCTCTACAATGGCTGGCAAAAGCTAAAAGAACCAATCCTCAAATAACAGAGTCCTCTCCTTATAGGGCTTCTCATTTTCTGTGGTTTACGGATCAGGGGTGCAACATGGAATGCAGATGCAGTCTCATGACAATGGACCCTGTCCTCACTGGAAGTTGGTGGGCTAACAGTCCGTGCAGGAGCTTCTCACTCACACATTAAGGACACACCATAAGCTATGCAAATGTAGCTACACCGTATCACCATATATACGAATACAATAGGGAAATAGCAAGCTGTCATGTACAGTATGTTACTCATTACTGTGGCTGCAAGTAAACTTTAGTGTGCTTTTGTATTGTTTTTGTGTCACAGACAGAACAGAACTGGGGTGAACACAATATTAGAGTCTAAGAATTTTTATTGATTATTTAAATAATGGAATATGCTTTTTAGCTGTGTGTAGACCGGATAAGATAAGCTGTAGCAAGTGCATGTAATGTTTTTACTCCTGGGTAAATGGAGAATGCCATGTGATGTTGCGATGAAGGGATCCATAAGAACCTAGAAGTAATGAGTGTAGCAAGTCTTTGAAGAGAAAGAGTGAACGCTTTTACAAAACTGATGTTTATTTCTTCTCTCTCAGACAGAGAGGAATCCAAACAGACAGATTAAATCACCAACAGGAAATTCTCAGCTGAATGAAAGCGGAAGTGCACATGCACAGAGATCACCTGCAACACTGTAAAAATCTGAAGTGTGACTTGAGGCAGAGATTGAAAGGCAGGTATGATCAATTACCAGGTACATCCAAAAAGAAAGATCTATAACCAGAAACGTGATTGAAACTTCAGACGTCAGAAATCCAGAGAGATAAAAGATCAAGGATAATTTATAGGGGCAATCCGAGACAAAATCCAAAGAACGGGCAGGGGTAAAGACAAATGGAGATAACTGAGGGCGTTTTCACACTGGTAACGATCTGTTCCTTTCTGTACCCAAGCACGATTTCTCCCCCTCCCCAATCCCCCTGCAGGTCTGCGTTCACACTGTAACGTCAGTTCCGATCCCGAGCACTCTTGCGTATTTACACAACCGGAAACAGTAGGTGGCGGTAGAGAGGTAGTTGGTTTGTTTTACATCGGAAAAAAATAAAGAACACCACCCCATGAATTAATCACAGATGTAGAAAATTGTATAAATATGTAGAAAAATGTAGAAAATTAATAAATAAATGCAAGAAATGCTCCAAATAAATACAATGCCTGCTAGAATAAAGGTCATCGAATAGCATAGATACATGTGATGAATAATAAATATCTAATCATGCATTTTTCTGTTCTCCTCAGGATCATCTGGGTTCGAGAGAGGGCTGGTGTGTGATGGCAGCATGTCCTTGTGACCAGGAATGGACACTAAATACTCATATTAAGAAGACAACATTCCTACAAGAGAGATGCTTCTGCTCTTTTTTTCCTTACCTTACTATGTGTAGATTTTCAAACTTAGCTGAGATGCTGAAACTATTGAATTTAAACTATTGAATTTAAAACCTCACCATGCATCAATGTTTAACATGCTTTGTGTGCCGGGTGTTTTATATTGTATTTTTGTAACTGTAAAAATAAATGTATACTGTAAAATCCAAGATTAGTGTGGTGGATTTGGAATAGAGACAAAGTACTGGATAGAGTGCAAAATAATTTATTAAACATTATTAAATAAAAATATAATAAAAGTAAACGTTGTAACAAAAGTAGCTGTCAAATAGGAGAAAAATATAAACATTAAAATGTAGCATATTTTATATTTACTTGCACTTGCATAGCAAGACGGTGTGTGTTTAATGAAATGAAGACAACAGTTGGTCCATCATCTGCATCAACGTCCTATTCGATCTCTTGATGTTTCTTCCTCTGTATCTGTAGTCGGCGCTTCTCCATCTAAATCTGAGATTTCATGCAGGCATCATGAGTCTCCTGCTCTGCACGTCAGGTTTTGTCTCTTTCCTCTGTTGTTAACTGGTCTTGTGCTACTGTCAGTGGTCTCAGGCTGTGTTTCCTCCAGTGTCCGTCTGCAAGAAAGTATAAACGCAAAAAATTAGCTGAAAGTTGCAACAACAACAGCTTTTACAAATTAAAATTTTCCAACATTTCAATTTTGTCACAGCAATCACAGATAAGCTAAAAGTGTGTGTGGAGCTTATGTGGCTCATCAGCATCTCAGTTTTTATTAGTGTCTCTGAGATGTGTTGGAGAATATACATGAAGGTTCTACATAAAATATGAGTAAAGAGTAAAGTAGCTGTAACTCTAATAGCTACATAAGCACAACACTGGAGTTCATCACATTCTGCTCTTCTGAACAGTGAAATGATCTGAGACCTTAAAGTGAGCAGACATGAGGAACATTCCAAGTGAACTTTACTGTGAGTTAATGTGAAAGGATCATCCTGTATATCTTATTATATGCATTTAAATGTCACCACGAGATCCACAGACAGTTACCAGGAGATGTGGTGATAATATGCGACTCTCTTTTAACAGTGTTAATAACAGGAGTTAATAGTGTTTAATATGAACTCACCGCTCACGCGCAGGCTCTCTGCTGGACCAGGCTCCACGCTGTCCGGTTCCGATGATGGAGGTAGATGTTGTCGTGGGTCAGAGGGGTTCCGACTCGATCACACTGGATGGTTTTTATCCTAATGTTTATATTTACCTCACTTCAGTATCGCAGCGCGCGTTGGGTGCTGCACGTGCCGCAGTGTGTTTAACTCTGCACGGCATCGCTCAGTGCTGCTGTACGTGCGCACATGTGTAAATACTTACGGATACTTCCGTAAATATCGGGGTTTTTATGTGGGGTGTCCATTATCTTTGGATATTTTCATCTGTCCAAATTTCTAGCAAATACTGTACTTCTGCATTACTTCACAGAGATTCTTCAGCAGCAACTTTTGTTTGTGTACGGAGTCGAACTGTAACTACGTCACTTCCTCTTTTGAGCACGAGCGCGTACTTATGTCCCGCCTTCCGTGCTCAGGAACGCATGGATCATTCCCGAAACCAGCTCTGCAATCGGGGCAGGGATTCGTTCCCGAGCGCAGAACGATTTGGAACGATTGCATTCTCACAGACAACAATCTACTGGTCCCGGGGCCAAGTGTACTCGGAAAACGGATCCGGTACCCCAGTGCGAAAACGCCCTGAGAAACAAAAGAGAGGCACCCAAAGGAGATACTCCAGCATGACTGAATCGCTCTGCGTTCTTTTAATGCTGAGGAATGATTGCCTGATTAAGCTCAAGTGCATGGTGGAGATTACCTCAGGCTGTATAGAAAAGTTCTGAAGTGGAGTTGCTTGATCAATCTGTCAGGCTCATGACATTTTATTTACCTTTTGTGAAGAATATGATTAAATACATGTAGTTAAATGTAAATATTGCCAACATTTGTGATTGTGATTACCTTTCTATCAATGCATTTCTGAAAAGTAAATAAAGACATATGCACTTTAGACTTTTAACTTTTTAACACCTTTAGACATGTCTACATATCCACTGCCTGAGTTTCATTCTATTTAATAATAATGTATGATACCAAAACAATTTCAATCTTAAAAATCAGTTTCACTCCGCATCTAACAAAGTTCAAACATTCCTAACAAGACAGTCATCATTACAATACTAATTTGTGCCACACCTTGTTCAAAACTTTGTAAATTTTCAAAGAAGTTTTAGTAAGGGTTTTATAATTAAAGTGTTCCATGTAAAATACTAAGAACAGATACCTAGAAATTTCTGTAAGACGTTCTAGTTCTTTTTTTCTGCGTCACCACACCCTGTGTGAAACAGAAGCTGAGATGTGTGAAGATGAAGTTATATGAGTGCATTTAAAATGCAGTGCTGTCTGAGCATCCTCCAGTCTCAGTGCTGCTGTGCTGAAATTGACTTCCATCATGCACCTGGTACAGGACTTCCTCCTTTTAAAGTATTAACTACTTTATTTATTTAAAATAATGAACATTATTGACCATACCTTTAACTGTTTCCTTTAACAGTAAATAAAATTTAATAAACTAGCGCATGTATCAGTCACTGACGGTTCAGACATTTGTTGAAATAGTTAAAAGTAAAAAATATGTTCTGACTGTTAAACTGGGTCATGTTTTGTAGTTTGGAATGTGCCTGGTGACTGAATCACACATGAGAGCTGCTGCAACTCTACATTGTTTCAAAATGTCTTTTCATTTTAACTTGAAACCCATAGCCTCTGATGCTCTAGAATGAACAGCATCAGGTAGTTACATATGGCCTTTTAGTGCCAAACCAAAAAGTAAAAAAAAAAAATATATATATATATTCTTTCTGAAAAAGAAGCCCAACACTGCAAATACTGACTCTTAGCATAAATGTCATGTAACTGTCGATAAAAGCCTTTGAAACGTATGAAGTGCTTGTAATTATATTTCAGTACATCACAGAAACAACTGAAATAAAGATCTAAAAGCAGTTTAGCAGCAAACTTTGTGAAAACTAATATTTGTGTCAAAACTTTTGGCCACGACTGTACACACATAATTGATCAACAATTTTAAAAAGGAACATAAAGGCAAGATATAGAACAGATTTATAAGATCACGTGACCATAATAATACTAAAAAGAAGAAGAATCCATTCATTAACTATTCAGTCTAAAATAAAGTGACAAATGTTTCCTCTGTGTCAGGAAACATACATTAAAAAAAAAAAGAAGAAAAAAAATATATCAATATGCGCATTTTGCGAGTTCTACATTTTTGCATCGTCATTCTGGTGGTAAGACAATATACATTTTTTAATGTATACTTAAAACTTAAATGCACAGTTTATAACTACTGTGTACTTTATGTGTGGGGAAACACTGCTTTGGGAAACAAAAAATATTTGAGTCGCATACAAGACAAATATAAACTATCTCTGAGATTTAGAGGCATATGTGAGAAGATTGGATA
>JAAGKR010010320.1:0-23211 GCA_011419295.1 Clarias macrocephalus | reverse complement strand
ACACACACACACACACACACACACACACACGCGCGCACACACACACGCGCACACACACACACGCACACACACACGCGCACACACACACGCGCACACACACACACACGCATACACACACACACACAATCACACACACACACACAATCACACACACACACACACACACACACACATACAAACACACACACACACACACACACACACACAATCACACACACACACACACAATCACACACACACACACACAATCACACACACACACACACAATCACACACACACACACACACAATCACACACACAATCACACACACGATCACAGACTATGGGCAATTTGTGGAATGCCAATTAGCCTAATTTGCATGTCTTTGGACTGTGGGAGGAAACTGGAGAATCCAGAGGACTGGGAGAACCTGCACACTCCATGCACACATTGTCCAAAAGCTCCTCCAAAAATGAATAATCGCAATACGGACCCGTGCAATTATCTAATTGCAAAAAGGCTGCAACTAAACCTAGTATATGCATAGTCAGGAATTTATGTATTTGTTTGTTTGTTTGTTTGTTTTGGATAAATAAAAATAAACACATAAATAATGAAAATCTTTAATAATTTAATTTCATTTTAATATTTTTTTCCCAAAAATCATTTAAAGTAAAATAATGTATAGCAATTAATATATCCATAGCCAGTAATTTATGTTGAGCTTTTGTTCATTTTTGATAATTTACGATCTTTTGTAATGTCATTTGCTGTTATTCCAGACAAATACATTTAAATACTAAATAGTATATTTATTAGTTACATATCACAGTTTAGATCACAACAAAAGACTCAGCGAAATAATCACGATGTGAATTTCGATTGCCTGGACCTGTCTGACTCATCCTGGTGCCTCGCTTCTGGGTGGGAATCTCGTCGCATGGAGCAGCTCTCTGCTGAGGAAAGCCCCATTTTTGAACTAACAACAAAAGTCAATTCCATATTAACACCTTTCCTGTTATATTAAACGTTCAGCCTCTTAACACACAGTATGACTGCAGATCCATCCCTGTTATCTAATATCACCTAAATGAGGATGGGTTCCCGTTGAGTTCGGTTCCCCTCAAGGTTTCCTCCTATCGTCATCTCAGGGAGTTTGTTTCTTGGCTCTATTTCCGCTCCATTTTTGTTCTGTAAAGCTGCTTTGCAGCAGTGGGCATCGTTAAAAGAGAATGTCGTTGAATCGGATTGAAAAGTTTTACCAGATTGTGCAACCCTAAGCAAAAATAACTTTAATTTCATTTTTCAACTAAATCTCGATTAAACCTGATGGATACAAGTTACATACAGTAGTTTCCTCAAGAGCCTGAAGTTTGAAACAAAATTCTAAATTAAAATCGGCTCTGATTTTATTGACCGATAAACACTACAAACCTGACATCGTTTCATTATCGCTAAATTATGTTCAAATGGTTAAACTGATGGATGAGCGTAGAAAATAAAAAGTAGTGTTTCTCTGCCGCTTATACATTAACTAACAACAGCAGCTTGATCAGGTTGAGCTTCTTTTCACTCAGTCGGTGAACTGGATCCTAACCTGTATCGTGCTCTGAGCATTGGCGATGTGATTATGGAATCTCGAGGCTACAGTAAAAATACCAATATTCTCTTCTTGGTCAAAGTGGAGGTTTTTCAAAATGGCCAACTTTCTAAAATGTTAACTTTCACATTTCATGTCTTGCTTTTAACTATGAGCTCCCTTGTTGAATGGACGGATAAGATCGTGTTTCAAAGGGCTTTTAGAAGCAATTTGGAGAAAGCAAGAAGTTTGCTTTAGTGCTTCACTTGCTCTCAGAGTGCTTTTACCTGATTTCAAAAAAATAAATAAATAAATAATCCATCCAAGTGACCTGCTGTTCAGTTTGTTACTGATCTGACCAAGAAAACGAAGGACTTTAACCTTTTTTCAGTCTCTGTGGAATTCAGCAGATGACTCATGCACATTAGAAGGAAGCTCTGAGTCAGGAAAATTGATTTAGTTACCTTAAACTCTTTAAAGGGAAATATCAGAAAAGTTCTTTTTTTTTTTTGCAAATAAAATCTTTAGACCGCAGGCGGGTAAAACCAGTAAAATTTGCCAGACGAGGCGTACGACAGGACCATGGATGAGAACCGCTGCTTTACACAGTAGCATGTTATCCATGTACATGTTGACTTGGTGGCTTAGTGGTTAGCACTGTCGCCCTGCACCTCCAGGGTCCGGGTTCGATTCCCACCTCTGCGTGCTTGGAGTTTGCATGTTCTCCCCGTGCTTGGTGGGTTTCCTCCAACACTCCAAAGACATGCAGATTAGTCTAATTGCCGTTCCCAAATCGCCTGTAGTGTGTGAATGAGTGTGTGTGTGCCCTGAAATGAATTGGCACGCCGTCCAGGGTGTTACCCACCCTCGTGCCCAAAGTCTTCTGGGATAGGCTCCAGGTCCCCTACGAGCTTGTATTCAGGATTACGCAGTATAGAAGATTAGATGAGATGTAAAAGAAGATCAGAAATGAGATGATATAACTTCAAAGAGATGTTGCCACAGTAGGTACTTTGTTGAATAAGTTATAATGTCACCGCTTGGGAGTATCAATTAATAACAAGTAATATTAGTAAACTGAAACAGATTTATTTTAAGCATTTTGCATTTTTTTTTTTTTTTTGCTTATTCCTTTCAGGCATCTTTATTTTCTGCTCCATTATGCTTTTTTTTTCCGTTGTTGTTGTTGTATGCTTTTTCTTTTCGTCTGTAAGCCCGAACCTTTGATCAAACATCGGCCTTGTCTCTCATCACCATCATAAATGAATCCAGTTTCTTTTACATCGAGACGTCTCCTTCTGCACAGGCAAAGCAATTGACTGGCAGGCAAATCTGCTTCCCTGCAGAGGAGTTTCCTGATTGGCTAAAAACAGCTGGATTGTGTTGAAGCGTGTTAAACTTACAGAGCCCTGGAAATTTACATTTAAGTCATTTCAAAACAAGTCACAAAAGTTTTCAGGAGTTAAAGAAAACACTTATGACATTTTTCTCTGTTGACATTTAACTGTTCTTGCTGTGTGTTGACTGAGGTGTATGTTTTATTGCTGTTATGCCATGGTTCTTGTATATCTTGGAAGATTGTTTACCATCCACAAATCAGGTCCATTTTCAAATCCAGTCGTGACATTGGTATTGAAATTATAAACCTCATGTAAGTAGAAGTAGTTCAGCAGTTATTCTAAAGAAAAGAGAGACAATATACATATACAAAATGTGCCACCTAATCTAGAGCTCTGATTTTGAAAACTGAATTTATGACCGTTCTTTGCTCACATCTGGATCGATAATTTCAATACCAGTTGCTGGAAATGGAATTACATGTTTGTTTGTTTGTTTTTTTGTTGTTGTTGTTGTTGTTGTTTCTCACTGTGCTGTTTAACAGCTGTGGAGAGTAAACCATTTGCCAAGATTGTGTTCAGGATATGTTTTTTGCTTTTTTTTATCCGATGTCCTCAGCTCTTATGCGTGGATGTCTTGCGCTAGACATCACGTGTGTCAGCATCTTGCCTACTTGTCCTGCTGTGTAAAAAAAAAAAAAAAAAAAAAAACCACGGTCACGGCAACCAGCAGACTGACTGAAGTAATCGAGTTGTCTCTTGCTATATCCGTAGCACATTCCAGTGGTGGGGAGTATTTTTGGAGATTCATTCTACGAGCACCAGATGGCGTCCAGACAGACCAACGCTCTCTCCCATCAGGTGCCAGCTATTCAGTCTCTTCTTTACTTTCTTCCTGATGGATGTTTTATCAATGAAAATATTCATGGTCTATTTGATAATGTAGATATTTAACCATTTTATCTGACCGGTCATAGAATTAGTAGGAAAAAAAACATTCTTTTTTATATATTTTACTCTGTTACTTTGTAGCTCGAGCAGTTCAACATGAACATGATTGAGAACCCGAGCAGTTCGAACAGCTTGTACAATCCATGTTCCACGCTCAACTATACGCAGGCGGCCATGATGGGTTTAACTGGGAGCCACGGCAGCTTGCAGGACACCCAACAACTAGGCTACAGTAACCATGGCAACATTCCCAACATTATCCTAACAGGTATATTTTGTTTTGTTTTGTTTTTTTGTCTTGTTTTCTTTCCTCCAAGTCATAGGAATACAGACAGCCATAAAACACAAGTCTCTGTTAGCAGCATTACTTTTTACAGTGGGTCATTCTACAGTGGGTAGCTGCAGTAAATGCATTGAAGGGAAATAAGAATTTGGTTTTCACATTTAAACAGCACGTTATGGCCCTCCGAGTGGCGCATCATCCGGAGATCGCGAGGTGGATTCCCGGGTGATGCTGTAACCTCTCGCAGCCAGAGCCCTAGAGAGAGCTGATTGGCCGGGCTCTCTCAGAGGGGAGGGATGAGAGGTATTTAGTTCTCCCACTCGAAAAATCACGGCTCTACAGCCAATCTGGAGCGTCTGTGACCTCACGCAAGTGGAAGGAGCGGATCGCGCTGTCCTCCTGATGTGTTACGCAACGGTGCGTGAGCGAGAAGTTCGAAAAGATGCGGTCGGCTGGCGTCATGTGGTTTGGAGGAAACATGTGAAAGTCTTCGGCCCTCCCGGCTGAGTGGTAGTAGTAGCCTTAATGTGGAGCCCCCTAGTGATGGGGAAGAATTGGATACGACTAAATCAGGAAAAAAAAAAAAAACGCACTTTATTAGGAACACTATGGGAATCCTGTGTAGGATTGCATAGGATTTTGCTTTCAGAAAAAATGGATTCCAAAAAATGTTGGGAATTTTTGTTTAAGATGGTGGTGCACATTGATCGAATGATAACATCGCGCAATTCCTGCAGATTTTTTCACGTCCACATTCATGCTGTGAATCTCCCATTTTACCGCACCCCAGAGGTGTTCGACTCGATTCAGGTCCTGTGACCCGGGAAGGTCACTGTTTAAGATGGTTTTACTCTGTGACATTATGATTTTGGGACATGGTGCGTTCTCATGCTGTAAGAAGACCCGGGCTTCATTTTTTCCAGTCATTAAGTGTCCAGTTTTGATCAGCCTGTGCTGCTGCAGCTTCTGCTTTCTGTTCTTGGACGACAGCGATGCCGTTCTGCTCACCACAGATTTACAGAGAGATTATCTGAGTTACAGTAGCCTTTTAGTCAGCTCGAAAAAGTCTGGCCGTACTCGGTTGACCTCTCTCATCAACAAGGTGTTTTCCTCCACAGAGCTTCTGCTTGCTGGATATTTCTATTTCATATTTCTTTATTGCAAATTTATTTGAAAATCCCAGGTGTTCCTAATAAAGTGTACTAGTTTGTGTGCGATTATCTGCAACATGAAGAGGCTCCCTAAAGTTCAGTGGGAAATGAGACAAAGCCATAGCTAAGAGCAAAAACCTGAAAGCAGAAGGAACGGCAGTTTCACAGAGAACCATATTCTCAACAGTACTGTACAGCTTTAGGTCTACCGGGGTTGGACTGCGTCAGAATTGAAGCATGTTTTTTTTATGTAAAGTTAAATGATAATGTGCAGTTGCTGATTATAGTACGAAGGGCGTTCAAGTCAAACCAGAGGAGTAACAAAACACCATTCTGAGAGTAAAAACAAACTCTTTATACAAGCCTCTGCTACACTAATGTAGTTATCTATGGAAGTATAATAGTGCCAAAATTCCTCAAAGCAAAACAGCCGCTTGAATGACATGAACTGAAAAAATCATTGCAGTGTCAAAAATTTCAAACATTGTAAATGCTCGAAGGATTTTCTTTCAATTCAGATCAAATTGCAATGCAGAAAAATGTAATAATTTTTATAGCAGCAATTTTTTTTTCAGTTCATGTCATTCAACCTGCTATTTTGCTGCCATTATTATACTTCCATAGTTATCCCAGTGTTTAACTACAGTAGGAGGTAAGAGGTTTCCTCAGTGTGCCAGAGACATCATCAGACTGCGTGAAACGCCGGCCTCCCAGGAATTCCTTTAATGGCTCAAACATGTGGGAAATGGCTTGGAGCGAGATCAGGATTGTACAGCGGATGTGGCGATTACGCCAAGCCACGTTTCTGTAACGTTTTCATGCATGATTGTGTGCACAGTCCCCACAGACAGCTTCCTTTCTAACGCGATTTTATCAAGTCCCTGTTTGACATGAACGCCCCTTGTACTGTATTTAATCATGTTATAGTTGCTTTTACTTGACATGAATATTCCCTAGAATAAAAAACCTAGAATATACTTTCTTCAATTTTAAGAAAACTAAATAGGAACCTCAAGATAGCCTGTATGAGTTTCATGGCCTGACAAATCACAGACCTAGTGCTATCTATTTAGACTCTGTGTAGGAACACCCACAGACCCTGATGACCTCGTAGTCGAGGATGCCAAATCTATAGCTTTCAGACATATTCTATCCAGTTGTGTTTGTGTCTAATGCAACATCAAACTTTTCAGCATAGATAAAATATACATGTCAATATACAATATCAGCATGTCCTTATATACTGTACATACCAACATTGTTCATTTTTTGTCACAACATCTCTTCCTCGAGTGCTCCTTCAGACGTTCTTCCCCTCCTACCCCCCAATACCCCCCGCCCCCCTAATTAATCCCTAACTGTAAATGCTTGTGCTCATCTTTTATATTGTCTCTTTACATTTCGAATGACAAATGTCAGTCACAGGGGAGTCACCGCCAAGTCTCTCCAAGGAGCTGAGCAATTCGCTGGCCGGCGTGGGTGACGTCAGCTTCGACGCGGACTCGCAGTTCCCGCTGGACGAGCTAAAGATCGATCCGCTGACCCTGGACGGGCTGCACATGCTTAACGACCCAGACATAGTGCTGGCCGACGCAGCCACCGAGGATACGTTCCGCATGGATCGCCTGTAAAAGCAAGCAAACTGCAAAAAGAAGAGAAAAAAAAAGAAAAGAAAAGAAGCTCTCTGAACAGGAGGAGGCTGGAGACATACTCATTGTGCAGCTGCATGGCCACCCGGTTTTATCATTGCGCCCGCGGCCCTCGCTGCCCCTCCCCTTCATGGCACCTACGATAGCATGCTGCCAACATCAATGCCAACGTCTGGGGAAAGGAGGCACTCAAGCACATAGGTGGACGTGGCATTGCTACAGTATATCCACGCAGGCTAGTTTCGTGAGGCGGCGAGTTCTGATCCACGTCCATTGTGCAAGTGTCTCTATACCCCTCCCTAGGCCTACATGTCGAGTTCTTTCGTTTTTTTTTTTTTTTTTTTTCGGTTTTGTTCTCATGGGGTGATGGTTACATTTCTTATGTCATCAGTCATGTTTAAGTATTTATTCTGTTCTCCAAGGAAAGCATCTTTTGTGCTGTGTGTGTGTGTGTGTGTGTGTGTGTGTGTGTGTGTGTGTGTGTGTGTGGTGTCAAACTTCCTGACCAAGATAGCTTTTTTGTTTTTCCTCCCATGAATCTTTATTTTTGCCTACCTTTTATGTTTCTTTCATTTCTTTGTGTTGTTTATATACGTGTTTGTGTTCAAGTTTCACGGATGAATTGTTTACGCGAAGATACCACGTGTCTTTATAGACTGTACGTTTTGTGTGTTTGTGTTAAATCTATATATTTAAAGGTTAAAATTATTTATTGAACCCTTTTATTTAATATTAAGGAGTATTACTCCCCCCATTCTACTTTTTATGGGTTTGGAAGAGCAGCGCCTTTGTGCTACTGTACGTACTTTATTATCGTTAACACTAACAACCGACGTCCTCCGCAAACGTTTTTTTTTTTTCCTTTCTTTTTTTTTCCGTTCGGCTTTTCCTCCATAAGCATTAAAGCGCCCGGCATTATTGAATTTTTTTTTTTAGGTTTGCCGATATTTCTATAGGTTTAAACGCGAGTGTCGGAACGGCAGCCTGGTTTTACTCGGTTTTTCATATCAGTATTGTAGCGTCTAAAGAAGTTACACGCGTGCGTTTTTCCTCGTTGCTTTTTCAGCTGCAAATCGAAACCGTCAGTGGCGTCTTTGACTCGCGTTCTGCATTTAAAAGGCCGTCGTCATGCAGGGCCCGAATGATTTAAAAAAAAAAAAAAGAAAGAAAACTAAAAGAAAAAAAGAAAAAAAAAGCTTCAGAAAGCTACTGAACTCATCACTGTGACCCGACCTGATTTTGCCTTATGAACAAAAGAAAAAAGGAGAAAAAAAAAATGCTGTTTTTAAGCTGTCACTGCAACGACGAGTTTTTTAAATCGTCCCGTCAACGTTTTATTCTCGTGTCCGAAATGAGACCTGATCATGCACAATCGGTGGCAGTATTGTGTTTTTATAAATGCAGTTTTTTCACTTAAGTACTGTATGCCGTGTAGGTTAAGTGTCGAGCTTAAATGGATGGTGTGTTCGGTTCGAGCTGCTGGTTGAAAGTAAGGGGAGGGTACTGCTCCTTATTCATTGTGGTGTTTACAGCAATGTTGTTGTTTGTGTATATATCTATATAAATATTTGTATATTTGTTTCAGTCTTGTCTGACATTCACGTGATATAAACACATGTTGTGTTTCAAGTGAAACGTTTTAAGGAATCACATCTTTCTATTTATGTACACTATGGATTTCAAGAGCAAACTTGTTATTCCCTGTCTTATGTCACTTGAAATGAATGGTTTTAATTCAGTTTAAGTGTTTCGAAAACCTGCGTCATGCAGCCTGGACATTTAAAGAACTTGGCCTTCATGCCAAAACTACTTTGGTACCAAAATCCTGGTGAACATAATGCCATTCGTTGTTTGTGAACAATTGTATTGGCAGCATTAATTTAAAAGAAAGGAAAGAAAAAAGAAAAAAAAAAAAGAAAGAAAGAAATCTTGACTTTCGGTTGTATATGGTAAGAGTTTATTAATAGATCACCAAATTCTTTATTTATATATTTTTTCCTTTGTTAAAGCAACAGTGTGGTTATATCAGTTAAATGAATTCAGCCAAGAGGCTCGATCTCCTGTACTGTATGTGATTATACTGTATGCAATGCAGTCTGTAAGCGATTTCGACAGTGACTCAGTGTTTTGCTTCACCGCATAGGACTGAAATGAAACGGCCTGTTTGTGTTAAATATCAGCTTTCAATATGCTCGAGCAGAACTTGGCATTCTGTGCTTTTCAAACAATGTGTGATTGGTTTAAAGGGGTTGAAATAGTATCACACCGTGCTACAGTATCACACCACCACCAGTCTGAAGCGTCACGACTGTTATCAGCCAGCTGTTTATAACGGATTCTGACCCTGGAATGTGCATGCTGCAGATCATCACCCGTATCTGCGTAAATATGCAAGTGTTCAGGTTTTTCAGAGCATGGTCGAAATAGTTTGAGTCCCTCTGTGTATTACGGATCTCTGGGTGGCAGGAACGTTTTTAAAAGTTTATTAGTTATTTGAATTGAGCTGATTTTTTTTTTTTTTGCTTTAGGTACGTTATTGCAATTTACGTTTATTGTAATGCCGTTGATGATCATCTTTAGTTGACCTCAGGTTGATGCAGCCAGTGATACAAAGGCATTAATAATCGCAGTCCACTGATGTTTGAACTCTACACGTCATCTCTAGAGTCTTTCTTTTCAGCCACATGTGAACGCCGTAACCAAAAGTTGTACCTTCTATATTATTCATACATATATACATATATATATATATATGTATGTATGTATGTATGTATGTATGTATGTGTGTGTGTGTGTGTGTGTGTGTGTGTGTGTGTGTGTGTGTGTGTGTGTGTATTTCTGATTTCATCACATGGCATCAGGATAATCGTAACTCACCTTTGTCAGGTCTTGCGCTGAAATCCCAGAACAACCTCCTGTATGTACAGAAATCTGCTGCATAAACAAAGAAAGCTGAACATATTCCGTTTGACCTCAATCACTTGTTACCGATTACTAAGTCTAACGTCCTTCCTGTAAAGTACTGAATGGACTTGTCCTTTTTAAAAGTTCTAACTCTAACCCTATGCATCAGCCCATTCACTCAGATTTACTGGTCATTTTATGTCTTTTTCACTACAGTCAGTGCAAAACTCAAGACATATGTTCATATGTATGACACTTATTATTATAACTAATATACAGTAGTATAACTAATATATAATAACTTTTTATCTGTTTTGTGAAAAAAAACTACTCCAGACAAGTATTGTCCCAGTTTTCTTTACTAAACTGTCAGTTACTTAATTTGAATTGAATATTATAGTTGTATATTATTTAATTATATTATATTATGTTTATATTATATTATATATAATATTTGATTATAAGTCTATTTATTTTTCTTTTGTTGTGAAAGGCCTTTTCTTATGGGTATGGGATTTGCAAACGTTTTATCATCTGGGACGCAATTAACTGTTACAAATTATATATAATAATAATAATAATAATAATAATAATAATGCCTTATAAAATAATTTGTCTGGCGTTTTGTTTAAATTTCTAAGCCTTACAAAAATGAATACAACAAAGTTGTATTATTTCTGAGCAATCCAATGTACGTAATTAGAAAATCACAAACCCCTTGGTTATGTTTTTCCCCCACAGACTCAGCTTCAGAAGCCAAGACTTTATGGTTCTATGTACAGTATATAAATGAGGAATAAAATAAAAGAACTCTCTCGGTCATACCACATAACGTACCGAACCTGCGTCAGACCGTGTCGCTGCACATTTCTCTTCAGACTGCATTGCATTTGGTCTTAGATGTGATCTTTGTAAAGGTTATTAGAACTTAAACATGTTTTTTTTTTGTGTGTGTGAAATGTGAAATGTACAGATGTGTGATTCCTATGCAAAATATAGAGAGAAATTTATCAAACTACAAATTGAACTATATCTTGTTAGGTGAAATGGTTTATATAATAATGTAGGTGTAAAGCTTTTAAAATAAGAGTGCACGGTGTCAGATGTCCTCCAGAAAGGGTCTCTATATATGTGTGTGTGTGTGTGTGTGTGTGTGTGTGTGTGTGTGTGTGTGTACAGGTCTTCATTCCAACCAAGCAGAAGCCACACCTGATTTTAGTTTTTTGAAAGCCAAGAACAACTAATTGAACAGGTGGAATCAGGTGTGTGCTTGTGCTTGGTTTAAATGAAAACCTGCACACACACACACACACACACACACACACACACACCGATCCTTTATAGGAAAGATCTGACCCTTATGGTCTAGGCGAAATATTCGAACAGCTCTAGCAAGCAACAGTTTACAGTATGCAGTTACACACAAGGCCACATTTAGACGGAATTGCGAACGTTCATGTCCAGAACCCTCGACCCATACCACTCATCATCACCTTTTATACACGTATCCGCTAAAACCAGTCTGTTTTCTTTTTCCTCTCTTCCTGTGACACTTCTTGTAAGCTAAAAACTGTACATAGAGCTTATCACTAGGCTACGACTGCATGTCAAAAACAAGAAACGGATCTTAAGTAAGAGGCCTTTCTTAGCTTGGCTGATTTCATTATAATACGTGCTGCACATGATAACACTATGGACTTTTAAGCAAGATGCAATGCATGCATTTATCAACAGAAAATTGAGAAAAAGGAGAAAAAAAAAGTGTGGTTTTGTTTCGTTGAACATCTCTCACATTTACCTACATGTTGGTTGATCACCTCCGGTGTAATGGGGCTCCATGTGAGATGTTGTACATCACACCAAATTATCTAGTGCTTGACCAAAGCGGTTTTGTTCCTTCCATGTTATAACTGCCTTTTTATTTGGATGCATTCTTCTTTGGCATGTTTTGGCTTTAATTTTGATTTCATTTTATTTTTCAATCATCATGATCGTAGCAAGCTCAATCTTTCTTTCTTTTTCTTTTTTTTCTTTTCTTTTCCTTCAGGCCACTCTTGTTGACACTGTTGCTTAGCTTAGCTTAGCTTGTGCATCTTGACTCTTTCAACATGACAAATCGCTATCAATCACTGAGATATATATCACAACACAGGTCTCTGATATATATGGCAGCTTTCGTGCAATTTCGTGTCTCTTTTTGTACCTTTTTTCCTGTGTGTTGCTTTTGCACTTTAACTGTGGCTGTATGGCATTAAAATTGGACTGTTTTATTCTCTGAGAACACTGACTGTTTAGGTCTGTAGATTCAATGATGATGCTTTTTTCCCACCCCCTCAGATGGATAGCCCCCTTGTATTACTTCATGGCTGTAACAAACAAACAACAACAACAACAACAAAAAAAAAAGACAAAAAAATCTTCTGAGTGAATTCTCCGCTGCATTGCACTGATTACAGTGAGGGGGATAACGCTTGGGGAGCAAATACGTCATTTCTTAATGCAAACTATTATAAAAGGGCTCAGTTGTAGTGCTCTGAGTATGTGTAAAACTTGAGAGATGCAGCCGGAATGTATGTTTCATTTATTTATCTGCATTTTGTCCTACAGTAGTTTTCCTTATATATGGTAATAGTAGTTTAACAGGATGTTTTGGATTTTCTCTAGAACCGTATTGTAAGATGAGTTTATTTTGGTATGATTATTATTTAAGAACGCAGAGCCCCTTTAAAGGAGCTTCCTTCAACCTCCCCAATAAGCCTTAAGAGGACTGCTGGGCAGCTGCTATGGTTCGGTTCTCACACACACAAACACACACATACAAGTATATATATATACTATATGCACCGATCAGTCATAATTTTAAAACCATTAACCTTATAAATAAAAATTCTCCTTGTAGTACCACAATGGACGCAGATTATTTGGGTCTGGCGTCTCCAAGGATCCGACTTCTTTGTCCGGCGCATCCCTTGGGTACTGGATAAACTTGGGATCTCTGGAGCTTGGAGCGGCTTTAGGCTGTTTGCCTGCCCACTGAACCTTGGTCAGCATTGACTTTTCCAGTGATTTTCGCCCTCCTCAGTCCAGGTTCAGTCATGGCCCATGATGATCCTGTCACCTGCATAATTGGCGATCAATGTTGTTCAGTTCACCTGATGGTGGTGGTTGTTATGGCTAAGCGGTGTGTATATATACACTTTTCCACCATTATAGTAATTAAATGAGGAAGTGGTTCTCTAATACCAGAATATTAGTTGCTAAATCTTTTTCGAGTGATAGTGTGGCCTATATAAGATAGATGCTTAGAGTAGACATGATCCACCAAACAGAAGTGCCATCTGTGTTTATTTACTCATTAAAGAGCATTTTATTCTGTTGAAATATAATGTCGAGCAGGTGTGGAAAACTAAAATCATGACACTAAAACTGCTCAGAAAAAAACATAATACACGTAAAAAAAAAAAAAAATAGCTGCAGTCAGAACAGAGACAGTGCTGTTTATATGCATTTAAATACATCTAATGAGAAAACCATCATCGGCTGGAGCTTTTTGAACCAGCTGGGCATCGAAACGCTGTCAGGTGTTTCAAAAAGAAAAAAAAAGAAAAAAATAGCCATTATCCATAGATGTAGAAGTCATGTATGTGTATAGACTTCCTGGTGTGGTCCATATTTTTGACTCATGTTTGTGGTTGTAGAAGGCCACTTTCTCTCTGTACATAGTCTCAGTGATCGTTTTATGGATGTTTTTTTGTTTGTTTGTTTGGGGTTTTTTTTTTTTTTTTTGGCGTTCTCAAAATATGCTAACTATGGATGTGCATGATGTCTCAGCTGCATATATCAGATCGTTCTTATTACATCATTTATATTTTGTAATCTGTATTTCTGTATGTGTTTTTAAAATATATACATTTAAACTGCCGTGGTTGTGATTTCAGTGCCAAGGGATTATCACTAAGACTCGTCTTTTTCATGTCTGTAATAAGAAGAGGTGCAGCTTTTTACTGTTTAAAAAAAAAAAAAAACATAAGAAAAAGTAACTCTGTAGCAATTTAAATGTTTATTTCCATTACCGTTTTATCGCCACGATTGAAATGAGCCGGTACAGTAATGATACACTTCACATTCTGTTTAAATGCAGCAGCTATAGAACATTTTCACAGGGTCGAGGAAAAGCATAACTGCAAATTCTAACAGTATAGGCGTATGGATGTGTTTTATACGGTGTTCACGTTATGAGCTTATGCGAAGTTCGATAGGATGATCTACTGTCTGGGTTAACAAACTTTTTGTAACTACAGCTTTCTATAACTGTAAATTTAATTCCATCAACCCATTCAACCCAGATTTCATTCATGGCCATAATTTACATGTACATGTTTAATATAATGTACAGTTATAATAATAATTTGATGATTTATATAAAGAGAACTTCCCTTCAAGAGCTTTGCCCTGATTGGAAACTTTACAGTCAGCTAAAACACAGTATTGGTGCTAATCTGTTATACATATAATACAGAAAAAGTGTGTGCCAGAGGAGCTACTTTTGAAGTTTATGCCACATGAAAGTGAGCAATCTTGCTTCCCAAAAAAATTCCAATTGCTAACTTAAGCCATTTTGGAGAACAGATTTTATAAGTGCCCCAAAAATGTAAAATTTTCTCGCTTAAAAACAATAATAATTTCAAATGCAAATGATTCAGATTTCCTTATTATCAAATATGAATATTATTCATATTAATAATAATATTTCAATTGGTGTAAGCTTCTAGAAGCATATGACCTTTAGATATTGTCGCTTAAATTGAAGCATTCCAGTTTTTGGTAAAAGCTCAAAAAAGCAATAAATCTGTAGCGTCCGTAACCATGTTAAATTCATGGTGCAATATCTTAACATTTTGCATTTTAGAATAATACACTTTTTCAGGTTTAAGTCTTTTCATGTGAAATCTAAATTGGCCAGGTTTCATTTGAATGTCAATTAAGATCATTGAAAGATTTGAATTTTAAAAAGTTACGGACACGACATAAAAGAGCATGAAATGTGTTTCTTTTTATCTGCTAAATTTATAACTGTGTATGTATAGTTACAAACAAACAAACAAAAAAAAAACGAAGCATGGATCAGGAGATAAGAATCATTGAGTATTATTGAAAATGGTGATATATGATCCTATCTGAAAATTCACTTTTTCACCTACAGTAGGTGAGACACTCTTTAGCACCAATACTATCTTTTGGCTGAATATTATCTTATGTTTTTTAGAAGCCTACTTGTTTTTGAGTCCATGAGAGTCAAGGTTCAGGTTCAAGCCCATTCTATGCAAGTTGCAAGTTTAACACTTTATTAAGTAAAATAATGTAATATTAAAAATAATAACCCTATGGTAGGTTGTGATTTCCAATTCTGTAACTGAAATAAAAAAAATCCGGCAATCCCTCACTGACTCCTGTGGATCTCCAAATAGCATTTTTAAAAACACTGGTTAAGGAGAAGCACCTGTCTTTGGGAGGCACGGAGAAAAGGGATTTGAGACATGGGACGATGACTGAGGCTAAATCTGAAGCTGGACTTGTTGGGCTCTGTACGTGTCGAAGTCCTCTGGAATGGTATCTGAAAAGCAAAGCATGGTTGTTAGAGCTGGAACAATTTTTGATTCGAAATGGAGAAAAACTCTAAAAACTCTTAACACCTAAATTTGGATCTCCCTAAATAATAACGAAGTGATTTAAACACAAAAGCAACACATGGTTGCAATAATCCATCCCTCGTCTATAGCGCTTAACCTGTGCCGGGTCACATAGGGCTTGAAGCCAATCCCAGAGAGCCTGGGGCACTATAATGGGGCACAAGCACATACAGCACAGGCAACTTGGAAATACATATCAAAAACCATGTCTCTGGACAGTCAAAGGATGTAGGGTCACCTGGAGGAAACCCACCACGCACACTTACACACTGGAAGCAAAATTCCATCACCCAACCCTGGAGGTGTGAGGCAACAACAACAATAAAGCATATAGTCACCATTGCACCGGTAGCGCAGGTTGGCCCAGATGATGTTCTCCTGTGAAAAGCAGAACACGCCAAGTCTGCCTCCTCTCATGGTCGTGTCAATAATGATTCCTGTATCCGCAACCATCTTAGGGCCCTCGTAGAACCGCACCCTAAGTGTGTGATAGAGCATGAACACTGGTTTTGTTTCAGTGGTCTAATGGTCTAATTCCTGTTGCAGCTACAGCACTGTATGAGGTAGCTATGGAATTAGCTTTGTATCCGATGTGTTTGTCACTGTTGTTGTACCTGATGTAGCCATCATGCGGTCTGTGCTGCAGGAACCAGCGGTAAGAGGTCTTGTCCTTCCAGCCCACATTTCTCGGATCTTTCCACAGCAGCTTCACCTGGTCGGCAGTGTCTCCTGTGTGCCACAGCGAGTTTCGCAGGTTCTCCCCTGGTCCTGTGGTGGATTTCACAGCCTACCAAGGATTTCAGAGTGAATGGATTTTTGTGGATCTATTTAGACTTTGTTGACATGTTCAGCTGTCCCTAGAATACCCAGCTGTCCTGATACTGCATGGAAATATCCGTATTAATGGTCTAAGACAACGCAACTCTCGATAGCTGCATCTCCATGGTCTAATTTGTTGGAGTTGGGTTTCTTTGAATACTGTGTTACTATCATTATGTTGGTTCATACTTCTGATATGTCTATTCTATTACATTCTGATTGATTTTCTGAAAAATGTAACTGGTTCTCTGGGTTACATACTGTATACTGGATAGTCATATTGGGATAAGTTGGTAATAATGCAGCATGTCTGGGTCTTCTTGTCTGGTGAGACCGCTTTGGTCATTCTTACATGGACAGACAGACAAGTTGACAGATGTTACTCTTGTAATCTTATTACCCTAATAACTATTATACAGATACTGAAATAACCCCACAGACATTACTCACATACTGTACTTGTACTAAAATAATGGGGGTTTTTTTTCCCGACATGATGTCATTCACAGTAGAGGACTCAGTGATGTTTGAAGTGAGCTACATGTTGTGAAGACAAATAGGTCATGCAAACTCAGTTATATTTATAGCTAAATTTGAGATGGTTTGTAATTGTCATAATTATAGATTTGTTCAGTTGTACAGTATTTGTAGCAACCTAATTCGAACCATTGAAACCCTGACCACAGACTATTACTTTAAGAGTTTATTACTGGGAGCCCAGTCTAATATAAAATTTCATTAAATGTAGCGATACAATGTTTCGACATTAATTTCAGAAATGTGTCTGAATTATTCCTAACTCTTGTTAAATTTTTATATTTTAGCAGCTCAAATGATCGAAAACTCTTGAGTCATACCTCATTTCTACAAATTTTGCTTCCAAAGCACCAGAGCTTCTTGTACAGTATGTTTAATGTAATCTTGAGAAATCGTTCTGCAGGCTTGCTGAAGCTCTTTTTTCGGCCCTCATTTTCAGTCCTATACACTGTAAACCCGAATAAGTTGGCAAAACGCAAAAAAAATTGAGGTAATCAGTTACATAATTTTTTTAAAGTAATGATGTTTCCAATTTTAAGTAAGCAGCGCTATCAGTTTTTGAGTTTGTTGTACTCATTCATATTAATCGCTATTTACTTGCATACTATAATTTTTTTTTAGTTGCAAATGAAACAAATCATTGCAATGGGTCGCCACAGCGGTTTGTCACAAGTGTTTGCGCCTGATGCCGTTCTGAACACAACCCTCCCATTTTTACCTGGGCTTGAGACAGGCACTTCATCCAGTGGCTGGGAATCGAACCCGGCCCTTCCATCAATGTGGGCAGTTTACATGTGCATTGATGACATCAGACACAAAATCGCTAGGCTGAAAGATTTTAAGTTGGTGGAACTTTTAAGGAGACAGTTACTGTGGCTTTAGATATCAAATTTATTCAGCTAACTTGAGAAGCGTCAACTCATAAATCCCAAAAATTTCTAAATACTCATCAAGGTCTATTAATTTGAACTAATTGTAATTGTTTAAGTTAACAGTACTCAATATGATCACTATGATTACTTTGAGCATTAGGCTTTACAGTGCCTATCCAGCTTCAGAGAATATTTTTTCATAGTGACGTATCACATTCAAGCATAAAAACCATCTAACTTAAGGCATGAACCAGTGAGAAACAGGTCTGTAGGTGATGGCAGATGATCAGGCTGGGGATTAGTATACTGGTGATGTTAAATGCTGAGTGGTTGGACCAGACAAGAGGGGAAACAAGGTTTTTTTTTTTCCATATTAAAGTAAATTATGTAAATGATGACTTTTGCATAGTACTGTATCTCCCTGCAGTAACATGCTGTTTATGCATTAAATACTGGACAGTACGGCCTGTACATCAAAATCTCCTTAGAAGCTACTGTAGTCCTGTAGATGGTCCAATATAAAAACCCCACTGATTTACATCTTCTATATGGAAACCTATCGCATATTCAGTGTATTGATCTGTAGTCAGTCTCTGCCACGTATATACTGTATAATCATTTAGATGGGTAAATCGGTGTAACCATATTGTACCTTGAGTTGGATTCCTGGTTCAGCCACAGCCCGGAAAGGATTAGCCTGCCAGTAGATCTGCTCCACCTGTTTCCACATGACTACATAAAAACTGGAGCTGTCCTGATAGCCGAAGATAAACCCAGCATAGTCATCATCTGTTACTGTATTTACATGAAACGTCCCTTCAAAATCCACACCGTTGAATGCTGTGTAACCTGCAAGTAAGTACAAAATGAGGTTAAATTTGTCATTAGACTCTATTTGAGATAGTTTTGTCCTTCTTTTTAGATTTCTGTAAACATATTACAGTACCAACAGCCAGTCCAGGGTCACTGTTCATTGTTTGAATGATCTCTTTTCCCTGTTAAAAAAAAAAAAAACATTATTAGTTGCTGCATTATGATTAAGATAAACTGCAGTATTTTAATGGTCTGAGGGAGCAAATCAGACCTGGTTAAGAACCACCCAGTTTGGATCAATCTGTGCATCTCCTTCTGGGTCCAGCACCACAGTCTGGTAGGCCCGGAAGTCAGTAAGGGTGACTTCTGCATTCTCAGGGCACACGTCAATAGTGTCTATGATCGTATCATTGTCAAAGTCCCTTTCACAGACGTTTCCGATTCCGTCCCCTATAATTTACGTGGAAAAGGCATCGTCAGATCATTAAATAACATTAGACTGAAAGGCTAAGGAGATAAAACCGACCATCCCAATCTTCCTGTAGCGGGTTCGGGATGAGTCTGCAGTTATCCGGTCCCGGAGGAAGGAGGTCAGGGATGCCGTCATTGTCATCATCATCGTCACACTCGTCCCCTTTGCCATCTTTGTCCGTGTCAAGCTGAGAACTGTTTATGACTGCAGGACAGTTGTCTCGTGAGTCCTGGTGTCCGTCTCCATCACTGGGGAAAGAAGCAAGCAAGGGCTCAACTTGAGACGGAAAACTAATGCACCAGGAGCAAGTCCAGCATTTTGGACTAGTAAGTAGTAAATCTATGAATTTTCCTACTACCTGTCTTTGTTGGTGTCACAAGGATCACCAATCAAATCATTATCAACATCCATCTGTAAGGGAGCAAAGAGGGACTCGTGAGCTTGTTTTTTTTTGTTGTTTTTTTTAAACAATGTATGTACCAAATATCCTGAAGTAATCTACTGCATGAGAAAGAGACCTGGTCAGGATTGCGAATGTAAGGACAGCTGTCACATGCGTCACCAACTTTATCGCCATCTCGATCAATCTGGTCAGCATTGGGAACTTTCACACAGTTGTCCTTGTCATTTTTTATGCCTGAAGGTCACAAAAGAATCTCTGCTAAATGGTAAAATTCCAGTTTTGAACAATCAAACTCAAGGGTTGCACTCATGCAAAACATACCATCACCGTCAATGTCATCATCACATTCGTCACCGCTGCCATCCATGTCGGTGTCCTTTTGATCATTGTTCTTCATTAAGCGACAGTTATCGCAGGCATCTCCATAATCATCTTGGTCGGTGTTCTTCTGGTTTACATTTGGCACAAGCACACAATTGTCCTAGTAAAGCAAAAAGCGGTGTGTTACTAGAAAGTATATTAGACTTTATACACGGTTTGTTACACACTTTTGATCAAAATAAGTAAATTACCTCTGTATTCAGGATCCCATCTCCATCTGCATCATCATCACATGCATCTCCAATGCCATCCTTATCGGCATCCTCTTGGCCAGAGTTGGGAACTGTCAGACAGTTGTCCTGCAAACGCCTTTCCGGTGAGTTGGTTACACTTTGTTGCATTATGCATACAGACATTGTGTGAAACATTTTTATTCTCACCTTAGCACAGTTTCTGTCAGAACACTGCAATTCTTTATCAGGCAAGCCATCAATATCTGTGTCGGTTCCACACGCGTATCCATTGCCAGCCATACCGACTCCACACTAAACAATGAGATTTAGTCTAGTTTGAATGTTTGAGGCAAATTTTAATACATAAGATTCCTTCCTCGATACAATTCATAGTGCTTTTTTCTGTGCAATGTCACTTACAACACACTCAATATTGCCATCCCGATGGGTGATACATTCGGCACTCGCATGACATGGGTTGTTCTGCCCATTCCCGCACGATCTCTCGGGCTTACAGCCTTGTATCTGGTCTCCAATGAATCCTGGCTTGCAGCGGCTACAGCGGAACGACCCCTGTCACACATATAGACATATATGTTATATAAAGGATGGATTCTTATACTTAAAAATAGATATTCCAAGAACATATTTCTATAACAGGAAATTTTCGCATCAGACATCAAAATGGTGGGGAAATGTGATTTAAGTTCATTTGACTGTGGCATGGTTGTTGGTGCCACAATTTACAGAGGATGGTGCGAAAAACAAAAAACATTCAGTGGAGGAGAGGTGCAGTGGACGTGCAACACCCTGCTGATGAAAGAGGTCAGAGGGGGATGAGTTTACAGTCGTTGTAGGGTGTAACATACGTGGCCACTCTTTACAAACACAGTAAGCAGAAAAGCGTCTCAAAATCCACAGTACATGAAACCTTGAGGAGTCTGAGGTTAAACTCTACACCAAACCTGGACAAATGTAGCCTCAGTTTCCTGATCTTGGTTAAAAAAATAATAATAAAAAAATAAATAAAAAGAGTTGACAGTTTTTCTACTATATCTGGAACACCAGGAGTATTGTCTGTACTTCTCGAAATGTTCAGCAATCCATCAAAGCAGTCTGAATTTTTATTACGTCTCTCACTATCGTCCTCTTCTCTGATTTGTACTGTATTCCGCCATATTGTTTTAAAATAAAAATAGCTTCTCCTGTAAGATTCAAATGATTTAAATACAAAAGAACTCCCTGTTTTAAAGAAGGGCGAAAACACCTTCCTTTCAAGAAGGAGAAAAATCCAGTTAATTAGTCAGATGCATAAAGAGGCTGGTGTCAAGTTCTATCCAGTTATTTTTAATGTGCTAACACACACACACACACACACACACACTCAGAATAATACAGTAAATTGAATCTGTTTCTCTAATCTCCTACAGTTTGTCACTAAAATGATTTGGATTTTTCCTTCTTTTTTATGTACACAGAATTCTATCACTTACAGTGGTGATCAAAAGTATTGAGTCTAAATTGAAATTTTTTATGTTTTAATGATACAAATGATGAAAACAAAATAATAAAAATCATTTGTTTTATGCAATGAAATTGTGATGCAACAATTATATTCAGTATAAAGGTTTTCATTCCTCAAAAGCCCACTGGATCCGGCTGGGCATAGAGTCAAAAAGATGCCTCCAGTACTCTGGTGTCGTTTTGCCCAATCCATGCCTGCTTGATTGCTTCCTAAAGATAATTTATAGAAATTTGCTGCAGTTCACAATTCACTTAAGAATTCCCTAGTTTTAGGCATTTTCGGGCAAAGGTGGACCCGCCTGCTTCAGAAAGTAAAAGTCTTGTCAAATATATTAAATTAAATTCAATTAAATTCAATATATTATTCATATATTTATATTCAATATATATATTTTATATTTATTCATATGTTTATATTCAATATATATATATATATATATATATATATATATATATATATATATATATATATATATATATATATATATTTGTTCAATCCTTACCTATTCCAGCAGATCTTAATTTGCTTAATTGCTTAATTGGGAGCTAATTAGTAATTAGTGACATCACCTCATTTGTGCACAGGGAGAACTATAATACAATAGGTTGGTTTAATATGTTTAACCATCACTGTATACATTATATACCATTTAGGGTAAGGTTGCTTCTATCTATTCGTTTTTTCCAGAGACAACTCTACATGACAAGAGTTAAACTTTCAGAAAATGTTCTTAAAGAAAACATCTTCAGAAATCTATTCCACCCAAAGCACCTTCATGCACCAATTATTTTTTTTATTTTACTTAAATCCTTTATTGTTGGCTTACCGCTGTGTTCAAACAGATGGAATTCTCCACACAGCCTCCGTTTGAGATTTCACACTCGTTGATGTCTCGACAAACCTTTAAGGAATGGATATAGATACAGATATAATTACGTATTTAGCATTGACAAAAGTGATGTGACAAAAAAAAAGAATGTGCGGATGGAGTGGTCACCTGTTTGTTGGCGATGGCATAGTCAAGTCCGACTCCCTGCACCTGGGGACCGGTATACCCGGCAGGGCATTGACCACAGCGGAACCCGGGAGACGTGTTGATGCATCTCACGCCCATATGGCATGGTTTCACAGTGCACTACAACCAGAAAAAACAAGGGCTTTGCAAGAGTTACACAAAGGGGCACAGGCATTTTGCTCAGATTACTTTTCTTTCCTTGTGTACAGTAAAATGTTCACTATCAATCAACAGTATAGTACCGCTGAATTAATTAGTTTCTTTTTTTCTGCCGGTTTCCATTCACTAACCAGCACTCCTCTATGAAAGCTACCATATTAAAACACACTTCCTCCACAACATCTTTTCAAACTGCTACACATGCTGTATCACAGGGTGGCGTAACACACTACTGTATGCACCCTCTGCCACATACATGAGCTCACAGATGAAGGGTTAGTGTCACACTACAATTTTCTTGTCTATACAGCTTCATCCTGTGTACAGGGTCGCGGGGAGCCTAGCCCAGGAGACTTAGGGCATGAGGTGAGACACTCCATGGACACGGTGCCAATCCAAAGCAGGGCACACACACACACCAGGCAATTTTGGGAGTGCCAATTAGCCTAATCTGCATATCTTTAGACTGTGGAAGGAAACCAGAGTACCCGGAGGAAACCCACCAAGCACAGGGAGA